>KK499935.1:85619-263006 GCA_000688715.1 Glossina pallidipes | reverse complement strand
AAAAAAAAAAAAAAAAAAAAAAAAAAAAAAAAAAAAAAAAAAAAAAAAAAGAAAAGAAAACAGGGCTACAAAAAGGAAGCACGACTTCTGACTACTCGGATTACGACGCATTTATTGCATTATTAAAATTTTATTTTACTGCATTTTACTGATGCGATATTTGTGTGCATGTTCGCCGCTATTGGTCTTGTATATTTACATATATGTATATATATATATATATATATATATATGAAGAATAATAGCATATCGCCTCATTATCGTAAGAGTTATTTGCAGTTATATTACTAACTATAACTAAGTCAGTCAGCTGAACTCCTCTTCCTGCTTGCCTGCGTTTAACCATTTAGGTATTTATTTATTTGTGTAGGGATGACGATAATTGTGATCATATCATAATAACAATAGTGTTCGGAGAGAGGAATCTGCGATGTTTTGTTTCGCTAGTAAAAGTACAATAAACTATGGCCGGGTTATAACCTTGAACCAGTTTGAACTGTTTCATGTTCATAGTTAGAATCACAATTTCATATTTAGTTGTTGTGCTCGCCCGTACTTCTCATAGGGTATAATATACCACATTTATAATAGACTTGCAACAATTATTGTTTTGTCTGATATAAACAACAACAATTGTTGTAATCTGTCATAAAAAATGTTATAAATTATACATAAAACTTGACTAAATGCGTCGATAACACCACACACAACATAACGATAGCGAATAAAATATGAATAAAAGATACATATATTAGTGAGTTAGTTGTCGTAGCTCGACTGTAGATGTTCAAATTAATTAAATTTAACAACACTGATTAATCAGAATTTTTTTAGTCATATAATTAACGATAAAATACTAATTTTAATTTATTTAGATTTTGCTTTTTTGTTTTTTTTTTGTTTTTTGAAAAAATTTGACAAAAGAGCAAACACATAAAAAAACATTAGAACAGCGAGGAAATTCGATGTGAAAGAACTAAGACATGTCCATGTTCAATCGATCGTTCAATCAATATTAAAATGGGCTTCGCAACGATGGAAGCCAGCTTTTGTTGTCAAATTCGCTCAATCGATCCAACATGAGTCTTTGTCTCTCTTTGCCTTGTTTTATCATCACGATGTTAAAAATTCAGATTCTTTTAAATATAAAAAAAGAAAACAAAAAAAAGATATCCGTCATCCACCATCTTCCTTAAGGAATTTATATGAGGCAAGCAATTTATTCTCACTCATAATGTCTTCTATTAAGTTATTGTTAGTTTTTCCGTAGGATGTCTTTTTTGCGTTATGTTTGTTGAGGTTATGTTTATAGTCATCTTATAATCTTCATTCCAACTGATGTCACGTTTCATTTAATTACCCAAACAAATTATCCAAATTTTTATACAAAACTTTTTCTTCTTGACACTAGCATTATAATCGCTCTGATAAGCAAGCAATTGAACGTTTGATCATAAAAGTCGAGTCACTCGTACACCCACTTTAAAATGACTTGTTTACTTCACATGTCAGCAAAAGTGTTTAGGCTTTAAGTAACTGATCAAAGATGTGTATTATATACAAGTGTTTGCTCTTTGGTATAAGGCGAGCATTATCGAACATCTTTAAGTATTGCTGTACCCGTGACAGTCTGTGCAAACTCTTATGGTGCTAAGAAGCAGTATAGGCATTGAGAGCATGGCATTGTTGAATGGATAATCTAATTAAAGGGTGGTTCTAAGCCGCGTAATGTTGAATTAACGGATAGGATGAGTAGTCCAAACTGTTGCTGGCACCTATCCTAAGGGGTAGTGGCTGTTCTTGTCCCAACAAAATGGAGACGAAGTTAAATTATATGCTCTTAAGTAGGTCAAGCCATGTCCATGGGGAAAGGACATGGCCAACAATCATTTTCTTATTTTGGCACTCGAGAAGTAATGGAACGGAATGGAAGAATGGAATTAAATATCCACGTAAAATAAATTGAAAGAGTTACCCTGTCTTGGATATGTGGGTCTTAAGTGAATGACAAGACGAGTAAAAAGAAGTAAAAACAAAATAAATAAAAAACTGATTTTTTTTAATTTTTTGAGAATAAATTTTTGCAACATTTTTATTAACTATTAAATCACACCCTCCTCCAATGGAAATCAGAGTTCGAAATTTATATGCTAAACGCAAAATTGATATAAAAAAGATCACAATCAAAACAATATCATAAAATTATTAACATTTTTGTTGCAAATTCAAAGACAGAATTTTAATAATTGCTTTGAAGAGCAACCAAAACTCCGATCTTATAACATAAAATATTTAAAAGTACTTGAACGACATAGGAATGCGTAATACGTTCGAAAGGAAGGTGGACGAAAATTACAATGCAATTTTATGGTTGAACATCTTAACTGAATGTGTAATACAAGTCATTAATCCAATCATATAGATCTTAAGCTTAAGATTAACATAGAATTATAATTTCTTTTGAATCGTTCATGATTTTGTTGGGGAGATTTTTTCGAAAAGCAATTTATTCACATTTAACGAATTTTATTACTCGAAAACTTCTCAATATAATATAAAAAGAGTTGCGTACGACTTGTACGTGCTTCGGTGTCTTCCAAAATCTCCCCATAAACTTGTGTCGCCATAAACATATTCTGTTACGTTTTCAGTATTTTTAATATAACTTTAATATATATTCGTCTCGAAGCAATTGTTTTCTTTTTTTTGCGAGCAATGTGCATAAAAGGAATTTATATTCAATGCTTGCTGTTATTGTTTCATTTTAAGCCGGAAATTGCAGAAGTGAAAATAATTTTGTAATCAATATTTTTAGGCGCATCCAATATATAAATTACTTACATATGTTTAGTTGTCGTATTTAATAACTGCTCTGGGAAACTAAGCGAAAAAATAAATAAATAAAACCGTTTCATTATCCATTGACAGACACGATTCCCATCACGTTGAATCGGGTTATTTGAAAAGTTCGCGGAGCGAATTCAATAAAACAAAATACACTTTCTCCTAAGGCATAAAGCCTTTGCAAATTTTATAAAAAACCAATTTTTCTTTTTTTTGTTCTTTTTCCTAACTTAACAAATGCTTTGAATCCCTTAAAATATAGCAACAATTTTTTTCTTTAATATTTCGGTTATTTTTCCCATAAGTTAGAAAGTGAATGTGAATATGTCTACTCTGTTAAATCGTTATGAGAGTAAAATAATACCCATATGTATATAAAAATTAGTATATAAATTGCAAAGTTTTATTCTCAATCCATTTGCCCATTATTGTAAAATTGATCGATGTACACAGTGATAAATGTACATATTTAACAAAAGAAGAAAAATTCAAAATAAATAAGGAATAACTTGTGCTCAAATTGAACCTTTTGGTGACGCTTTTATTTGCTTTTTGTTTGTAAATGAACACTGTAGGTAAAAATGTCTCTAAAGTTAGGAGCACGTAAGGTTAGGAGGCGTAAAGCACAATTGTATTGACCTAACAATGCCGTCTTATTCTAAGAGACAATAACGTATGTGGGTCGACATCTGTTGAAGTGTAGCATGCACAGGTATTTGCAATTTAATCTTTGCCTATGGCGAACGGAAACCCGGTTTCAATTTAGAAAAAAAAGAAATGTGGATTTTGCAAAAAAGGTTTTTTTTTGAAAAAAAAAGAAAGAAAAAGGAGGATTTTGTCGAGCGTCTTCTAAATTCAATTATTCATCACCTAACCTATGGTTGCCCATTATTATTAATAAGCAAAACCATTGAAACACTTGTGTGTGTATGTGAATGCACGTCCCCGAGATACAAAAAGTTTGAAAAACTAATTTTTTTTGGTTCAAGATTTGTTTCTTTTTTTCTTAACATTCTTTCTAGTGTGTCTTCATGCTCCCGAGTAAAGTGAATTTAACTTAGTAAACCGCCTAATTAAGTAGAACAAGGCGGGCGTACTTGTTTAAGCAACTGCCATTTCTTTCTTGCTGAGGATTTCCATCATAGTCTTTAGGTGCACTTGGAAAGAAACTTCTTCATGAATAGAAGACTGCATGATAAGAACTCATTAGCATTTCATTTAATTAGATTAACTTACTAATGTAAACGCCTATTCTCCAGACCTCTTTCTGGATGTTTTCGAATTAAAAAATAATAATAAAGCTGTTGTTGTAACTGAACTGTTTGATAAACTTTGAATTCTCTCTATTCGAGCGCAATAAGACAGTAAGTGTTCTATGCTCGTTTTCTTAACGAATAGATGTTTAGGAACTACTTTCAAACAAGTTGTTTGCAAATAAATGCTTTAAGACGGTATTTATTTCTTAGAGACAACCGTTAATTATCATTACAGAATGACCTTCTAGTACATCATTAACACATATAAACATAAAGCAAGCGTTTTCAAGTTGCGAACCTACACCAATAGCAGTCGAAACGACAATAAAAGCAAATCTGAGACAAGCAATGATCCGGATACGATAAGATATCGTATCGAAAGATATTCAAAAATGAGATTAAGTAAAACGTACAAAAGGTTCACTTTAGAAAGAGGATAGAGAGCCAAAAAGAGAGAGAGAGCGAGACAGAAGAAGGAGAGGAATCGGTAAAAACACAAAGAGAAAAGAGAATATATTTTAGATGTAAATTAAAACATACTTTTATAAAAACAACAATGCATTCAGATTTGTTTTTGTTTACAAGAAAAGCGACTAAAAAAAAAAAATCCCTTTTCACGCCAGAAATTGCAATATAAATACTTGCAGTAGATTCGTTATATTTTTCATATAATACGTAATATAATGCTCGCGGCTGTTCATCCGGAATTGTACAAAAACAGAGCTCGAACTCTTAAATAGCTACGTGGTGAAGACTTCAGAACATGTCGGGAATACAGTCGGATTCGGAACGAGATTCCGATTTTGTTGCTGTTCTTGTTTGTAAAAACTTTCGAATACCTCGGAAAAATGCGACTTGTTAGATACGAAAATGGACGGAGAGACGGCTTTAAGTAATTCATAATAGGTGATAAAAGGCAAGCAATGTAGGTTACAAGGACGGGTTCACATAACGCACTTTGTCCAGCCTTGTTAAAAAGCAAGTACTACGTTGAAAGTTTATAGACAAAATTTCTAGTTGAACAGTATCCTCGTATGGCGAGTATGTTGAAAGCGTTTTGTTTCCCCAAAAATATAATATTTATTAGGTTAGGTTCACACTTGCTATATATGTACTTATGTATGTATATGCCAAGTCCAAATATCGTAATGTTAATATTTCATTTTTCGGAGTTAATATAAACTACGCACGTATCTTTTTTTACACGATTTTCGGCTTTCATTCACCATGAAAAAGTTTGCAAAAATGGTAAAAGTAAAACCTAATAAAGTTTGAAATATGTGCAATGTGCGTGTGAATATGTTTATTGTTATACCCTACACCACTTGTGGTACAGGGTAAATTAAATTAGTGTAGACGTATGTAACACGCTTAAGGTAGACCTGTCTTTTATTATACCGATCGATTGAGAATCATTTTCTGAATCAATCTAAGCTTGTTCGTCCGTCTGTCCGCGTAAATTTGTGTTCAGGGTACAGATCGTAATTTTTGAGATATTTTATTAAAATTTGGTTAATTGATGTGCTTTGATCCAAGGACTAGCGCCAATCCACCTTTGCGGCTACCCACCATGTGACGCCCTAATTTAAAAAGTAGTTATATGGAATAAAATTGCAATTTTCAAAACTTCTCGACAAAAGTGGCTAAGTAATAGTATATCGGCGTTCTAAATTGTTGTGAAAATTTTGGACCGGCTGGGGTAATTTTTTAAATTCCCTCTCATACAATCGTTCCTAAGGGAAGTGAATCTTTATTTGGTGAAAAGGTTGACTTTTCAATATTTAATAGTGAAAATTAGCCCATAATGATAGATTGACAAAGACATCAATCTTATCGAATTTGCACCACGTATGTCTATATTTCGGATACAGCCGCATATAAGAATTCTCATGAAACGTACGCCTTTATATGTCAAAAATGGCTAATTGTTAATTCTGTTTGTGATCAAAATATGTTCAAGAGACTAAGCAAATAAAAAAAATAATGTGAACCTAATTTGAACCACATGAGTCTATTTCATGGTCACACTCCATGTCAGACATCTCAGGAGTAGTAAACACTTCGGAAAAAAGCCTAATTTTTAGTATTTTATGATCAAAATGAGTGAATATAGGGCTGTTTGAGCAAACAAGTGAACGGTAGGGAATTCGGCTCACATAGACCTACTTTTTTCGACTCTAACATATATAGTCGCTATCACGAAACTCGAACTCTTCTGTAGGGGAAAGTCTAATCTTCCAATATGCGGACTTTCATGAAAATTATGGCTTTGAGTGCAAATAATGCGCACTCTTTGGTGTATTATTACCACAACGAGTGTGTAACTGTGCTAGACAAAGTAGTATAGAGTATGTAATGGTCAGCGTTGTCCAGCTATAATGCGCTTACTTGTTTTTATTAGAACGTAGTAATTATGTTGTCTAAATGATGGCAGACTGTATTGTGTTGCTGGGTAAGTGAAAACAAAGTCGCATACCAAACGGTACGTATAAAAGATTGTGTGAAAAGGCTATACAAGGAGGAAGATTTTTCAACAAGAATACGCTTAAGCAAATGATCTAAATAAGTCGCGCAGAGTATTTGTGAAAAAAAATTTATGCAAATAGGAATTCGTTAAGTTTATGATAGTCTAGGAATAATCGTATCATGAAAATTGCGACTTCATTTACCTCACATAAAAGCATTCGCAAAGAAGTCCACCGCTAGAAAAAAAAGGAGGGGCTGTTATGTTCATAATTGAACAGAGAATTATTACCTGCCGTGATCTAAAGATAAAATAAGGTGCGGATATATCTCCAAGATTCGTTTTGGATGAACTAATGTTAACATTCGTTCATTAACGTTGCAGTTCGTTGTATCGACCAATCACAATGCATTTATAAAAAGAATTAAAAATGAGAAAGAGAGGCAAAGCAGGAGTTATAGGTAGAGATTAATAATCAATAAATTTGCATAATAAAAGAAAAGATTTTATTACCTATACGTATGTGGGGAATTCCCTATGAATCATTTCAAACACATTTAACATTTCTTCTTACTTTTTTTGTTTTAATTCTATTTTTAATATTTTTTTTTTTTTGCTTTTTGTTTTCAAATTTCCGTAATTTCGAAATATGCGGCTCTGAGTCTGTGTGTACTCTTTTACATGCATTTTTACACTAAAAAAAAAAAAGTGAAACCCTTTCTCTTGTTTTCAATTTTATCATTTACTCCCATTTGTGTAAAGAGAGATAGAGTGAGAGAGGGAGACGGAATCGCCGAAAGAGAATAATTATATTGAAACGTTCGGATTTTGTTCTACTTTGAAAAAACGATTTGTATATTAGTTGATCGGATAGTATTAGTCAAGTATTCTATAAAGCCGGCTACACAGTGCAGATAAAGTTATGCGTTAAACATTTTCTATTGAAATATATATTAAAAAAAAGAAACCAAAGAACTGCAAACTACTTATTAGATAACAAATAAAAATAAATACGCGCGCGACTTTTGTAATGTTACTTGTGTGTACATATGTTTGAAGTCAACATAGGCGCACAAACACGCAGAGTTTTTCAACTTTAACCGTTGCGTTAGAAGGCAAAAAGAAGGCAAATATGGCAAACGTGATCAAAATAATAATAATAATAAAATAATAATGACATGATAATATAATAAAATAATAATAAATGATAATAATAATAATAATTAAATAATAATAATATTACAAGAATAGTGTAATAATAATAATAATATAATAACGTTCACCCACACCAGCGTACAATACATATCTGCATTATTACAAACACGCATGCAAGCATATATACCAACGTGTACCTGCTTCTATAGATTCAATTATTTATTTTCATCGTTTAGCTCTACATATGTAGTTACGAGCAAATAAATAAAGCTCTGTTATGATTAGTAACAGACACCGAACCTAACAAGTGCGAGCATAGACATCACTCAATTGAATTTCAGTTTAATTTTTTTTATTTATTTATTTAGCATTTTTTTTTTTTTTCTTTTGCTACTCTTTAATAATAATCTTATTCGCATTGTTACCCTAGAGCGTCAGTTACTGATATTTCTTACTCACAAACTGATCACTGACTCTTGATGTTTACATATAATATTAATAACACACAACAGCAACGATAATGATTATTAGGAGCAGCAGAAGCAGCAGCACTAACAACAACAACAGCAACAACAACAATAATAACAATAACAATAATAATAATAATAATAACGCCAATAACATCAGCCAGAATAAGCACTTGATCAAGACGGCAGCAGACAAACAATCAAAAGCACTCGCACAAACAAACCCATAGTAGCGATACCAGTAACAGACTAGCATCGGCTTTACTTGACTTCTCAACCTAATATATACTCCGTACAGACGCTCGTTTATAAACATTCAGCGTTATTCTATATTAAATGCACACATACGCTCCTATATGCAAACGAAGAAATATACAAACATATTTTTATTTATGTTTCATTGGTATCGGTTGTGTTTAAAACTGTCAGGCTGTTTTCAACATTTATATTTCGTTTTCATTTAAGAAGTTTATCTTATCGCGTTTGGAATGCGTTCGCAAAGAGGTTTCACAGCAGTAACAGCACATGCAAAAGCTACAACAACAGCAGCAGCAACAGCAGCAACACCAACAGCAACAGCAACAGCAACAGCAGCAGCGGCAGTAGCAGTAGCAGCAACAATAGTGCTCTCTCTTATTTAACAGATTCACTTGTTGTTCAATAACTTTTATTCGCATAGTTGACTTTAGTACAGACGAGTTTTTTAAGTCCTACTGAAATATCGCTATAAAAAAAAGAAGAATAAAAATTAATAAAATAATTTTATAACTTACGCATAAATAAACAAATATTAACTAGAACGAATTAACCGACGGTAATTATCATTATCATCGTTGACGCAGTATTCTAATACATTTTGTATATGATTTCTTCAATTAAATATAAATAGGTGTTGATATCCGAAACAATAACAAATTCTCATTTTATTCGGAGCAATTAAAATATGCGTTTGGCGTATGCCGTGTGCCGTGCACCGTGTGTGCCGTGTGCCGTGTGCTGTGTGGTGTAAAGTTACAAACCAAAAACAAGAACGAAAAAATAATTTTTTAATCCTTTAAGTGTCAATTTCTCTAAAGCGGATTTTTTTTATTATTTATTTTCCTGTTATCAAAGATACCGAGAAAACTTAGCAGTGCTATGATTTATATAGAAGCGTTAGCATGAAATTGTGAATAATCCGTTACGATAAAGCGAGGTGTTAAGTGTTCAAATCGGCAAATATTCGAAATTTCTAAATATTAATAATAATAGGGAATGAAAATAAATCGAAAAAATTTTCAACAAAGCGAAAACAAAAAAAACAAACATTAAGCAAAAACTTAAATTAGTAAAAATTAAAATACTTAAAGCAAATCATAATAATAATAATAATAAAAAGAAGCAAGTAAGAGATTTTTTTAATTGTCTGTCTCTTTAAGCAAATTTGTTTCTCGTTGACTGCTGTTCAACGATGCCCACTCTTCGCAGTCCGGGAGACCGTTTTCATATGAGAAAATTAGTACACAGTAAAAGGTTATCTAACGCAAATATGAAAATTGATTTTTATAACTAAATTGTGCGCTGGCGTTACGCGCTAAAGTTCGTCTTCTTGTGTATGTTGTTGGTATAGTTTTAGCCGAATTCACGAGTTCACTAACAATCTCTGTAACTAAGTTTACTCATTCGAGTAGTTTGTATGAGCTGCAGCATCCTTTGCACAAGCTCCAAACTTGCCCTTCTGCGGTATTTCGATGTCGACTTCGTTTCGAATATTCTTCCTTAGCGTTGATTTCAAACTCTTGTTTTATTCGAAAATAAAATCTTCAAATTTAAATCCCAGTCTAAGTTAATCGGTAGCCTTTAAAACCATACTTTACAGATTTATTTCCAAAATATATAAACAGCAAATAAATAAATAAATTAATAAATAAAATCTGCATAACATTAACTCATCTTGCGTCTATAAGCGTATAGTATAAGGAATTTGGCGAACATTTGAAACAGATTTTATAGCAATGTCCGCGTTAGATCATAGAATTTAATTTGACTCTTCCGAGATTGTTGGGCGTGCTTTTTAAATGAAGCAATAAACGAGCGTCATCCATAGCCTTACAATGGCCGGTCGATGGACGGATATTGCTAGAGTAGACTTATATTCTCATCTTTGGTTGACAATATTTTACTTCCCCTAAATAATCATGTTTGGTCAACTTTTGTGAGAGATTCACAATACATAAAAAATGTTACAGTGATCACGTCTGGAGACCTCACCGACTAAGCAATTAATGCCAGTTAATGAATCGTACTTATTGGGCATTCTAAGTTCACGTTTGACCAAATTCAGTTCACAATTCCAAGCATGAAAGTGGTTGAGCAGTTTCTCCGAACCTCTCGGTCCAGCGCATACACGTTGATACTTTCATTGTAGCGTGCGCGCAGCATAGAACATCCAAGAACATCGCAGACTTGGTATAGTTATTGGTAGACGCAATGCGTCTTTTTAAGAAACTACTGCCGTACAAAAGGATAAACCGACAGGCGCATCTGCCCCTTCATAAACCCATTCAAGCAGCCAAATATTTTCTTGTGCTCGTAAACGGGGGCCATAAATTTATTGCGCGGAATATACTTACTTACTATAGACCCACATATTCCGGTTGAATATAAGATGCGCAGCAATCGTATTTGGGGGTTGTGTACATCACTGCCATCGCTAGAGGATATGTGGAATCTTTTATATTACAAATAATGCTACGGGTCCGCATGCGCGGATCTATTAGGACAATTAAATACAAATATGAATATCAGCCGTGTTGTGACATTGTCATCGTTATTGGTCACAAGAGAAAAGAATGTGTTTTCTATTCATAATTTTTATGATTTTGTATCAAATTTCGCATTCCGGAGCAACAGTCAGAATGCAATTTTCCAAAATTAATTTTGTTGAGAAACAATGTTTTTGAGCCATAAAAAATGTGTGAGTGCATTTCCCTTACGTACGCGAATTTTTACGATTTTAATTAGTTTGACATTGGATCGACAGTCAGAGAGGCAGTTGGGCACGCTGATCTGGGCAAATGGATTCAGTATACTCGGCTTGTGATTTGTCATCATATAAGCCGACAATAGAAAAGCTCTCTCGCATTGCGTCTGGAAATCGATTGAGATTACACATGTCCTACTTTTCCATCTAAATTTATGCGAATCTAAAAATTTCATTTCCTTACATAATAATGGATCTCAATGCGTATTTTTAAACTTGGAGAAGTGCTATGTTCAATCAATTTATATCCACACAACGCACCTTCACCTGGCTCTTGGCGGATATTCATTCCTGGCGCGTCTTCACTTCGTGTATCCCAGAGCGCCATGGAGTTAGGACTTCACGTCAAGAATTCGTATTAAACTGTAAAGAGATGTGCATATCATTTTTCCGAAGGTACACTTATTTTGTTGTTCGACCTTGCAGGAGAAAATGAAAAGAGATAATAACCGCCGTAAAATGACGGTATTTTTCGGCAACATTTGATTACCGATTTATTCACTTACTTGACATTCAGTATTCGATAGTCAAGATTTGCCTCAATCGATGAGTGTTAATGCCTTTACCGACTGAGCACTCACTGTAGCTATGACCAAAGATAACCCTACCGCACTTGAGATTTGAACCCGCGAGCATGTATTTGCTAGTGGCGATTCGTACCTACTCGTCTACTCCGGCAGTTTTTAGAAAGCAAAAGTGAAGTGACCTTCATTGAATTATTCTAATGCAACGTTTAACTCTCGCATAAAAAGGGGGTGTGGTAAAGAGAAAATTTAAAATAAAGACGCTTAAAAATAAACGTGCAAAAAAAGCTGGCAAAAAATGAACGAGAAAAAAAATCGCGCAAACGCGACCGTACAAGAAACCTGTGAAAGAGAAGAAAGTGTTCTTACTTGCGCTGTTAAAAGGAAAAGTTGCAATGACTTTAGACAATAGTAGGCAGGCGCATGTAGTGCGCCTTAACAACTTTGTTCACATTTCATGATTAACTCAAATAGACGCTTTTATATGTTTACACAGTTGTTAATTTCCAAAATTGCAGTGTATCATAATAATAATCACGATATCTACAATTCCGGATTTTATTTATAAAAGCAATTAGTTTACCTTACAAAGAAGAAAAAGATATCCTCTCTGAGGTATAAATTTCCTTTCACATTTACTGCCGTACTGGTTTGACTTGTCCGAAGCGAAGCAAAACAAAACAAAAAACTTAATTCTTAAGAATGTTGTGTTGTTTACTTCTTTCTAGAAACATGAGCATCCAAAAAAAAATAAATAAATAAAAAAAAAAAAAATTATTAAGTAAAAGTTAAACGTAACCCAAACTATATGAGCTGTTGTGCTGCATGAATGTAACAAATAATAATGAAAAAAGTGGTTTCTTTCAAGGTGTGCGTCCTTGCTTTTTTGTTTTTCCTCTTTTAAGGGAACAATAACAAAAACAGAGAAGCGTGTAATTTTATACATATGCACATAAATGGTTACTTATTGAAAGTGTTGAAATCATGGAAGCAGGAGAACAAGCTTACAAACCCAATTGTTTTCAAAAGAAGGAATGAAAATTTTGCTCTGATTTTTAAAAATGATCACACACACACACACACACACACGCACACACACACACACACGCGCGCGCGCGCACAACATGTATGTCCATTAGCAGAGAATGTAATAAGTTTGTTATACCGTTTGTAACATTCAGAAAACTGCATTGGACGATTGGTACGCATGCGTTATACATGTGCAACATGAATCACTGGTTACTAACATCGGCTTTGGACAGTGATGGAGAATGAATGCAATAAAAGTATTTATTTAACTAAGAAATTTCCAATTTTTCTTAATTGAAAGCTACTTTCAAATCCTTTCAATCAAATTAAAGATCATTCTCTCACACTTATCGCCTTATCATCCTATCGTAACTTGCTTTTGACTTTCGTCAGCACGAATCTAATGATCTTTTCGACTCTTTAGATCGTTGCGATTGATGAATGTGAAGCTGTTTATGTGTTTCGCTTAGAAATCTGACGGTCTTTTTAAACCAACCCTCACATGAAACATGAGGTAGATAGTATGTTAACTAACTTCCTTGCACTTAATTGCCCCTCTTGTTTATTAGCATAAAACGGTTTGACGGAAATGTTTAGCATCCTAAAGCATAACATCACATAACATACGATACTAACAGCTTAGGTATTATATGATGTGGTAAGAGAAATGCAGGCTTCACGTTAATACAATGAAAAAGCATATATAGCACGTTCGCTAGTAAGATTTACTTTTACTATTGCATTTTCTTTCTCGTCGTTTTGCTAAACATGACTTTTGACAACTCATAGTTAGTAATCGTGGCGCACCGAAAGTGGAAATTTCTTATTAAATAATAGTCTCAAGCAGCTTCTCTGTTAGCAAAACGCTAAATATTAATTAGAAAGAAGATGCTTTCAAAATGCAAAAATTGATTCGTGGATTGTTAAGAAGAGGTGGTTTGGCACATGGTTATCATTCTTCAGAATCGATTAAAAAGTCTGCTCCAGAAAAGTTATGAGAGAGCGATATTCTCCGAAAGTACATCGACTTCATTCTGACATCGCTGATATTTGACGCATAATTAATTAATGGAAAATTATATACAAAGACCCGTATTTATCTCTCCTGGGATTCTAATTAAAGCAAAGTATTCCGGAATAAATCGTCTATGAGTGTGTGTGTGTGTGTGTGTGTGTAGACCAACAAGCTCGCAGAAGCTTGCTCATCTTGCCAATCACTATAATAAAGGCGTGTGCACTTAACACTATCGCATCCAACGATCTCTTTTCGGTTACGCAAAACTGATATTTTATTGGGAATAAGTGAGAAGAAGTACACACACGCACATTGGGTAGGGTTATTAAAGACTCACTATAAATGATGTTTTGCAAAAACCTGTAATAAATATTGTATCGACTTTCAAAGACAAAAAAAAAGAAGAAAAAAAAACAAGCTACAGGAACAAAGTCACTCGCATTATAAACAGCCTTGTAAAGGGCATTTGGACTTTGAACTTGATTTGCTACAAATGATAAAAATGACAAAACAAAAAAAGAATTCAACTACAGTAACATTAACCAAAAATAAACGCGATAAAGGTGAAATGAGAATTTTTTGTTTTTCATTGAAATCAACAGCAATTATTTACAGTCGCTGCTGATGTGCGTCAACATAATAATAAAACATATATCACGAGATAAACATGCGCCGGTTATTTGTTTTCGTTCTTCAACGTTCTTCAACGATTTTATTAATAAATATGATTTATTTTTGCTTTCACACACAGATTTCTCAAGAGATGCATAAAACTTTTTTACATTAATACCACAAGTGAAACATTTTTAAGTAAAATATTAAAATAGCAACAAAGCAACAAACCAAAGGACTCTCGGATAAATCTTTTTTCGAAAAGGAATTTCAGTTCATAATAATAAGTAAAGTTCTAAGTAAAGTAACATAAGAAAAAAAAAAAAAAAAAAAGAAGGGAAAGAACAGAAAATAAGAGAAAAGAAATCTAAGAGAAAATAGCGCATAAAACAAAATGCGTTTTACTTATAATCAATATAATTATTACGAGTCCGGTTATCGGATTCCATCAAAAATGCATAATAGCAACAACAGTAATGGCGTTAATAATAACAGCAACAACAACAACAATAGCAGCAACAATAATAACAACGGTAACAATGCAAATAGTGCGCTTTCTGTTGTGTATCCACACCATCCCCACCATCATTATAAAAATAATTTTGGTAAGCAAAACAAAAAAGAAAAAAAAAAAAATGAAGTAAAACATTAACAAAAAAAAAAAAAAAATGAAAAAATTAAAAAAAAATTACTGCAATAATTAAAAGTTATTAAAAGAAAATTGAACACAAATTTTTGTTCGGAAATAATTGTTTTTCTTAAGCAAACATTGTGAGTTCAATCACACGTTTGGTGATCGGGATATGAGTTAAAGGTGAGGCGCGCCATTCGCTATTTCCTTTATAACGTTCGGAACACTTAACAGCGATCGCAGTAATTGTGTACATATAGTTAGTTATCGCCTAAATAGGTGTCATGCGATGGTTTAGTCATGTCCATAGCACATGTATGTATGAAAATTGCAGCGATTGGCCGATTGGAGCCCGTTTATGATACAAAGGTGCATTAAATTAGTGCGGGTATATGCCACATTCAGAAGGACTTGAAATAGACCCACCTGTTATTATATCGGTCGATTCAGAAAGAATTTGAATCGGTTTAAGCTTGCCTGTCCGGCTGTCTGTCTGCCTATTCGTTTTCTTTTGCTCAACCTACAGACCATAACTTTTAAGATATTTTGACGAAATTTGGCCGATCGACATGTTTTGGCCTATGAACGAACGGCATTGAAAATGGTTCGGATCGGAACACTTTTTCGACCACTTCCCAAATAATGCGTTGTTTTAAAAAGTTGCTACTCTGAACAATTGTAGGGTGGTGGAGGGTGCACCGTGGCTTTTTACTTGTTTTATAAGAGATATATTTTCAGATTTCCAAACAATGTAAAGTCAGTCAGTCGCATTGAATTGAATTAGTTTTAATATAATGTAAACTGATCGGTTAAAATCTGAAGTAGTTTGTGAGGCCGCTGCTGGTCCGATTATTATTACTATATATATATGTATATTTTTTATTTTATATATATATATATTTTTTTTAGTTTTTTTTTACGATAATTGGAATTTGAATTAATTTAATCTAGTATTGGTTATGGCTTATACGACTTGGGAAAAACTGCAAAAAAAAGTATTTTCTAAGTGATTATGCAAAGGAATTAATTGAAATGTTAAACAACCAAAAATGTGTGTCTTTTCCCCCCTTTAAATTAATAACTCTACCGGCTAAAAGAACGTACGCAGTTTTGGTTACTTGTTTGTTTTTATACCCATCACCGAAGGATGGGGGATATATTAATTTTGTGAAAACGTTTGCAATACCTAGAAGCAAGCTTCAGAGACTCCACAAAGTGGGTATATTCTTGATCAGCACTAAGTTTTGAATTGATTTAAGAATGTCCGTCGGTCCGTCTGTGTAATGTCTATTGTCTCCTGGCCGCAAAACTGATGCTGTCGACCTCGAAATTGACAGAAACATTGGAAGTTCTTGCGCGCACGCAGGTATTGAAAATGGGACATATCAGTTGAAGACCACGGTGCGGCGTGAGGTGAGAACACCTTTGTTTTTCAAAAGTAATAAAAAATTGTTTTTTTGCTCATTGCTCATAAACTACAGCAACTTTGACCTTATATTCTATGGGTGTGGTACCTCGACAAAAGTGGAAAACATCGGCCACGTCTACTTAATATTATAGTGTGCCATAGTTTCGTTTTCTTTTTCAAAAATTTTATAAGGCACAGAAGCAAGATTCAAAAACCTCATAAAGTATATAAATTCTTGGCCAGTTTTTAGTTCGGAGTGCACCTAACCACGTCCGTCTGCTCATCTGCCCAGCTGTGTAGTATTTGTGGTAAACATTCCCCCGTTCGCAAAAATGAAAATGTCGCTTAAAAACATGCAAAGGAATTTGAAAGTGACTCAAACTTTTCAAAAAACACGCCCACAACGCCCACACGTCTATGTAGTAAAATCTCTGAACACCTTTTTTTTCCGTGTTTCTTGCTTGTTGCTCACCCAGCGCAGCACACACACGACATAAATTTCCATTTTCGTTCTAAAAATAGAAAAAATCAACCGCGTCCCTCTAATATTGTAGAACAGGAAATGTAGTTCTTTTCTTTTTTTTTTTTAGGATCAATGTGATGGGTATAAAAGAGCCGGTCGCGACCGAATTTATTTTTCTTGTTTATCTGTTTTCGTTTTTTCTCTTTTTTAATAATATGTTTGAACTCTCCGTTAAGTTGTTTACTATCGCTGGGAGAGATTATTGTGAAAGAAAGCATTAGATAGTGATTCGGCAAAAAGTGTTTAAATATAGTTATGGCAGTTGGCAACACATTATAGAAAATATGTTAACTTTTTTGCATACGTTTTCCTAATGATTTGTTTAGGTTTTCATAGCCACCATCGAAGTTTGAGATTATACTGGTTTTGTCACTCAGGGACCAAGTGCAGTGCGAGGAATTTCTTAAGTAGTTATATTCCTTTGTGTCTACCAAAACACGGGTAATTTTTCAAAATTTATAACAAGAAAAAAATGAAAACATTTATTAATGTTTACGAGTGTAGACCAAGAAGACATCAGCTTCTTCTTAATCTTCACGACGAAACTGCAGCAACAGATTAATGAAGAGATGTAAGGCCAGTGCAATCAGAGCCAGGAGGTAGTCGATGCCGTAGGGCGAGTATATTATCTGTGAACAGTGTATATAACCAACACTGGGACTGCCCCTATATCGTACATCATATATTGCTTTAATCGCATCGCTCACTTCTTGATCAATATAGCTGAGGAACTGTTTCCAGAGTTAAGAGATATCTCCACTTTTAAGTAGAACACGTATAAGCTTCAAATACGCTTTAAATTGCATTCTGGATATAGTATACTTTCCAATACGTCTAGCATGCTACAACTTATCTTATAAAACTGCGAGAGCGACGGGCGATGTGAGCATATTTTAGAGCACTAAACACTAACACTACTCCCCCTTTTCCGCCTTGTCTAGTGGTAGTCGTCCATTGTGCGTGAGATAACCACATGCTAGGAGTAGTACAGCAACAAAAAACCAGTTGTCCCATGATCTTGCAATTGTGTTACTCAAATCTATTTCACCTGCTGCAGGAAAGGGAGGGGCTTACGCCAAATGTTATCGAGGATGTACGCTTTAGAAGAAATCTGGATTATAAAAAACAAGTAAGAAAATTATATTCGGTCATGACCGAATCTCTTATACCCATCACCGTTATCCTAAAACAGACTTCAAAAAAGGAAAAGAACTATGTTTTCATATTTTATTGTTTTGAGTCGGAAATAAGTTTTTGTCGTATAGGAGTGCGGGTTTTGTAGGCTTGTCCTTGGAAAAGTTTAAGTCGCATCCAAATTCGTTTGCAAATTTTTAGGCGATATCTTGATTTTCGCTAACGATGATATGTTTACCGCAAATACTGCACAGTTGTGTAGACAGACCGATAGACAGGCAGACAGATAAACAGATACACAGGCGGACAGACGGACATGCTGAAATTGATTCAGAATATGATACTGACCAAGAGTACGTATACCTTGTGAGGTCTCTGAAGCTTCGTTCTGGGCGTTGCAAACGTTCTGACAACATGGTTAAAAATTAAAATTCTTTTTCCTTCGCGCAATTGAAATGCTTGAAGCACGTTGTGTGTTCACCAATAAAAACATTAATTAAATTTTCGTATGAAGAGCTTTGTTTTAATTTATTCTTATGTCACGATAAATTTGAGTGAGTGGCAAGCCGTAGCCGTAGCTACAGCCGTATATGGTTATTTGGGCCCTTCGTAGGGAAATAAGTACAATGTCTAAACTAAAAAAGCGTTGCGTGCATTTGCCAATTTTCTAGGTGCAATTAGAAGAAGATATTATTGCCAAGTTTTGATTTTTTATAACAACTTTTCCGATTTTACCTATAGATATCAATGTATATCTTTACACATCTATATATACCTTTACATATCTATATATATCTTTACATATCTATATATATCTTTACATATCTTCACATATATAAGTAAAAGTATAAAGTTACGTTTTAGAATATTTCGATGAAATGACCGACTCTTGAAAAACTCTTTAAAGTTGCCATTCCCCCCAGTACTTAATTTGTATTTTTCTCATGTACTGTGCAGTGCGAGCATCTTAAGTTTTATATCCAACACTGACAGATGAGAAGGCGTTCATTTATCAAACGGCGTGTCACACCCGCAAGGAAGCTCACACCGATATTATAAAGCACAGACATTCTTGATCACTATGTCAAATTATGTACCGATTTAAATCAATATTGTAAATTCTGAATCGATTTAAGCATATCCGTCCGTCTGTCTACTAGGTTGTGCTATGGCTGAGGTCACAATAGTAAACGTATCGATCTCAAATTTAGCAAGAACGTTAAAAGTTTCCACATATATTTTACGACAAAGTGGATAAACTCGGCCACGCCCACCCAGTATTATAGGTCATGAAAGTTTAGTTTTTTCGTTTTGTTTTCTTCAATATTTTTTAAAAGTAAAGTGGTGGGTGTAAAAGATTCAGTCACAGTCGAATATAATTTTTTTATTTGTTTTTGTTTTTGCTGTCGTTGTTGTCATTGTTGATATTTCGGTTTATCAAAAAATAAAAAAGGAAAAGAGAGAAAATAAAACAAAAAAAAAAAAAAAGAATGCAAAAATGGGTTGTTGTAATCTTTTAGCCTAATTAAATAAGTACATACGTAAATAAAGACGTTTGTATGTAGAGAAGAAATTACAATTGCTGCCAGTGCTTTGTAACGTAAATTCTCGGAAGCAACAATGTTGTGTACAATTAGATCTACAGACGTGTTAGAGCAAGAGTACAGCATGTATATAGGGACTTGAAAAACCATTTCTATAACGTATCGAAGACACCATAGATTATGCGTGTTTTTGATTGGTGCAAAAAGTGGGATTATCTTAGCCAAATTAGTTCGTCGTACCTGTTGGAAGGTTGTGTTCTGAGAGTTTTGAGAGTAGTTTTTTCCACTAACGAAAATCAAAAAAATGGATCTATGAGACCAACTAAAACCAGCAAAAGAGACGATTTTCGTATCTCCGTATAGAATATATATATTAATCTAAAACCTTCTTATAAAAGCTAATTTGTCCTCTCGGTTCGATCATAGCCCTAAATAGCCCAACGTATCAAAACAGCTGATCAATCAATAGTGAGATTATACACGATCTGGGTAGTTGTCCGGAGTTAGTATAAAAATTAAGCTGAGATTGAAATCACCATTTGACCCGCGCTGCAGGTGTGGCATGTTAGGGAAGAAAACAAAGAGTTTAGCACTCGTCCAAGTAGTGGGCGAATAGATCAACTAATGGTTGTTTAAAATCATCCTCGCTGCTGCATAAGAAAACTACTTTAAATTGCATGCATTTACTTATAGAGACTTTAGTGGGTGCAAATTTCTTCCGCGCCCTACTCCATCTTTCTACTCGGACATTCTATCTCAACGCAATCCTAATGTCATCCGTTGGAAAACAAAATTCTTTTTTATCTATTTACACAAACATTGTCATCAATTGTTTGTTGTTTTAAAAAAAGAAGAAGAAATGACTTTACAAAAAAGAAGCATTAAATTCTTTCCTCGCAAAAGAATAACACATGTGTTGTTTATCACGAAAAGCAACAAAATATTGTTACATATAAAGTGTGACGAAAATTTAAATCGTTTATTTTTAAAAATTATTAATATAATTAAAAAAGAAAAGTTAAATAATAGAGTAATAAAAATCCAACTTACATACCAATCCCTTGTTGAAATCGCCTCCGTCGATATCAGTTTGATTTATAGTGTGTAATAAAAAATTAACATTCGACCAGCATATATATACTCTCTTGTTCTTGATATTCTTCGTTTCTTTTCGATTACTTTATTTGTTGTTTTGTGATGTTATTTTTTGTATTCGAAATTACCGCACTATTTGGTGGGTTGAAAGAGAATTCTCTAAAATGGTAATAATTTCTAGAAAACGCCGAAATCCTTTAATTCAAACAACACAGATGTGAGTTCATGCACGAGCAAACGAACTTGCGCCAATGAGACGGAAATAGTGGGGCTCATTTAAACCCTAATATTTCCGAACGACAAGACGTCCACCAAATGCAATAAAATTTCTTTTCTTTTGTTTATTCTTCCAATGTCCTGCAATAATGTATATAGAGATTCATAACGCCTTGTGATATTGATACAGAAGGGAAGGCAGCAAATAAAGTGAAGTATGCAAGAAAATGCTAAGTAAAGGTAATGGTGCTATGTTGCCTAAAGATGGACGGTATCCAAAATTCATGACCAAAAATTATTGTGTGGTTTTATGCCCAGGGTAGATGAGAGATTTTTACGTGGTTCTAACGCATCAGATAGTCAGCAAAACATATTCGATTTGCCTAAATCTGTGTTGAGATCTCTGTGTTTATTTATAGAACTTTATAAACTATAGTGGAACTTGACCTAGAAGTGAAAACTTACTTTCAAATTTTTAATTTTTTTCATACCTTACACTATTTAAGCTGAGATCGGTTCATTATTTCTTACACTAATTGATTCACAATCGTTTTCTGAAGCTCTATAAGCATACTTGTCTGTCTCATGTCTGTCAATGTATGTTTTTGGCATCAGTGTGTAATGTTCAAGAACTTTTCCATGAAATTTGATGCAGTGAAATATTTTGTCCTAAGGATTGAAAATAGAGTAAAAGCTCTATTTTAAAACAGCGATTATATAACAAAATTTTTCATTTTTAAGCATGGTTCGACATATCAAACAAATATAGAAAATTTGGATGTGAAGGCGTCATTTTGAACTCGCTCCTACAAAGAATTAATCTTTATATGAAAACAAAAGCCCAACATTTCTATTATTTTGTGGTGAACGTTGACGCACGACCGTAATTTCACAACCAAAAGCTACCTTGATAGGTTTGGATTAAAGAGGAGTACTCTTCGTACCCCTCCTCACAAAAAGATTCCTATGAAAATCAAGTGTTTATATATCGCAAGGTATACGTTTTGACTTCTATTAGTAAAGATAAGTGAAGAATTGTAGAGGGTATAGTGGTTGAGGGTAAAATTGTTACTCAGATTCCTCGTAATTAACAAAAATCTCGTTGTAATTGATCTATGGTAATATTGTTATGAGATTACAAGCACTCCCTCGCTGTTTTACGGATTTGAGTTTGAATTCCTCTAGAGCGACATGTGTTGTGCTTAAGTACGGGTTTGTCTACCAAGTAAGTCCTTTAACAAGAGCACCCCGTCTTGAAGTTACTTGCACCCCACAGAACTCGTTTTTTTTTTAATCATACTGCCCCCCCCCCCCCCCCCTTTGGAGCAGTGGCCTTTCCAAGCGTCGCTGATGTCTCCATTTTCAAGTCGAACTTTCATAAACCCTACTCTCTCTCTCCACCTCTCTGTTCCTATAAGCCTTCCTGATCACTACCGAACATATATATCATAGATAAGTGTTTATGCTTATGTCAGTCAGTCAGTGAATTTAAAGAATCAAATTTTGAATTTAAAAAAACACATTTCCTTAATTAGAATAAAAAGCGATTACCATCTATTTTCATTCTTCCTTCTAGAAGAAGTTTGAAAGAACACACTTTTATATATATATATATATATATATATATATATTTATATATTAATTTTTTTTTTGCAAAATGAAATTTTCCAGCATAATTTCTGTTCTGTTATTTAATTTTTATTGATTTTCTTTTGTAGAACGTGTATAAACATTGCATGCGCCTCTCTACACTCGCGTTGCATGTGTTAATTGATAAAAGGACAATGATCAATATAATAATGAACGTTCAATGGCATAAATAAATGTTCATGTATGCGTGTAATAAATACGTATATGTTTATGCATTTTGCGTTCATCAAGTTAAAAGTTTAAAGTAAAGAAAAATTTATACTGCAACTTAAACATAAATCAGTGCTAATAATTGTGTTCCAATTTAAATCAATTTGTAAGTTTTAACGCAAAAAAGAAAAATCAAAACTAAAATATGAAAGTAAATTGCAAAAAAAAGAAGAAGAAAAGGCTAGGCTATAAAACGCAGAAAGAAACTGAATGAATGCAAAGTCGTTTGAAATTTAAAGCAACAAATTATGTGGGAGGGGCCCCGTCAACATGCGTATGCCGCGCTAGCTTTCGCGATCGCGTGCGATGCTAGTTCTAAAATGATTTTTTCCACCTAAGGCTTGACGTCTTCTTCTTTCTGTAAAGAGAATATCTTCAGGTTTCATTGACTCGAAAATTTTGCAGAAAATACGTTAACATTTGCGTGATACAATTTTATATGACTTTCGTCGAAGATTAACTCAGCAATGTTCAAACCGTCCAAAGGGTCCAAAGCGTGCAAAACCGATTGTCGGACTTATGAACATTAATATCGCACACATTCTGATAATGAAAAAGTAAATGTTGTAAGAAATCTCGCAAACTTTCAGCCACTGGCATGAATGTTATTAGCACACATTTAGCCGTGAAAACTTGGTTTGTTGCTCTCTTTGCAGAGCTTATGGATGACCGAGAAGTAGGTGCCTTCGCATTATTACAATTTTTTTATCGATTTTTTGCCCTTAAGTACGTACATCCATGAACTCGTCACAATTTTCATATGTACGTAAAACTAACCTAAAGTGTCCGCCCGTCCGTTTAGTGTTGAAATTTGACTTACATTGTCCGTCCTGTATTTAACTAAGCTAGGAGCAATACGATCTAGAAGAAACACTCGCGTTAAAATAATTAGGAATTCGTAATAAGATCGACTGAGAGGATGTAGAAATGTTTTCATCAATGTCTTCGTCGATCTGTACGAGATATCGATTCAAAATGCAATACATTTCAGACATTTAATGTAAGTAGGCCTCGCTCACGCTCACCAACACGCCGCCAGTTACTTACAATAACAAATAATTATTAATAATAAATCAAAGGGAAAACCCAGGCATTTTGGGGCACTGAGGTCCACGCTAGTTTGAATTTACCTCTTCTTGGGTACATGTTATGACTCTTTACCCCCCATAAAAGTCAAGTTCTGTTCTGTTTTTAAGATAGGAATCTACTATACATTCTTTTCTTTCTGACTCAGTGATTTGATCCTTTGAATCTCCTAGAAATTCATTACCTGGAAAATGCTTTTTCCTGAGATTTCGGAAGAGGGTTTGTGTCAAATAATTCATTGCTAGGAACGTCTGACCTGACTATTTTAAATTTCCCTAATAACTAACAGATATTTTTAGAAAGTGTTATGTTGATAGAGAAAGATTTTGAAGGAAAAGTGCGTTAGTATAGCTTCGCGAGACGATCATATTATAATGCATGGTCATGTGGCTAAGAGCAATTTGAGAAGCGTTAATGCCAAGCAATGAATTCTTTTGCATCGAGTCTTTAACGTTAGCAATGACTTCAAGTATTTCCCTGTTGTTCTCTGCTGTCATTTCGCAAAAAAAAAATTTTTTTGGAGGAAAGAGAGAAAGTTCGAGTTTTTAAACAAGAAGTGGCATTTTGGTAAACAGTAGTAGCAACTGTACTATAGTAAAAGAACTTTCCATAACACATTTTAAAATTTTGAACTCGTTGTTCTCAAAACACGATTTCGTAAAAGGGAAACTGCAGCATAGCTGCAGAAAGCTTTTCACATTCTTTTTCATTTTATATATCTTTCATATAATATTTTGAAAGGAAGTGCGTAGGATGTTTTTGATAATCTAAGGATTAGTTGGTAAAAAGGCATCGCCAACCACATAGAAATTAATATTTCTAAAAAATATTATGCTGTACCTGTAGACCCTTCGGTCCTAATGCACGCTCGCGAGCATGTCTTCGGTGCTGTTATGTTTTAATATATTTCAGATATAATTCTTGATGCTTAAACATACGCGTAGTAACGCCATGTTGTATTGCTATTGTGTTACCTTCTCTTCCATTCAAAAATATGCTGAGAAATGCTGTGAAATATCCTTTTTTAAGTCCCTCATAGTGATTTCGTTCCTTAACGTTAATGTAAACATTCTACAAGTTTTTTTTTTTTTTTTTTTAAATGAATTATTTACTTTTCTAAACGATGGGTATTAAAAATTCGACGCAAAGCGTGATGTCTATTTTACTTTTATAATCATTTCGTTTATTGTTATATTCAGTTACGTTCAGTTTTATTCTGTATTCCATGTGGTTTCTTAGGCGAATGCAGGGAAAAAAAGTATAATAATAAAATAAAAACACAAACATTTCAAGGAAAATATTGTAGACAAACTGTTACTGATAAAGCAAAGTACAACGCCCTCATGTCAAATCAAAAGCACAACACAATATAAAATAATGTGTCTTTAAATGTATATGCACTCGCACATTTAAATGTAACACAACAACAACAACAACAATAACAACAATAATAACAACAACAACACCAACAAAACGACAACAATAACAACAACTGCACTAAAAGCTGTATTTATTTTACAGCGAATCTGAAATACCCACCATCTAGACGCCTTAAGAAAGAATGCTTCAACTATGCCATTTATATGAGCAAATGAAATGAAACTTGATAATGAGTACAAGTGTACAATAAGAATTTTAGAAAAGTCGACAATTGATTTAACCGATTTCGTTATTATTCTTGAACCCCCCACCCGTCACATATGCTATTCGCACAACTCATTTTAAGCACACATCTCGTAAAATACGGACGAGAGTCAAATTTGAATTCAATTTTAAGCCCCGAACAGTAATGCGTTAAGCGTTTAATGCATATGATCTTTAGGAAGGTAATGAAATCAAGCTTTCAAGAATTGATGGCCTTCTTTTTGCCGTTACAAGGATTGCAACCTTAGATTACCAAAATTTACTGTTATAAGCTAAAATTTTTATCGTTGCCTTTGCATACATAAATGGGTTACTTTTCCTTTTGTGAGCATATTAAGATTCGTTCTTGTTAAGCAAAAACGCGATCCGTTCTTTTTATGCATGTCTGCGTGAATTTCTCGAAGAAACGGTTCACTTTTTTCTTATTAAGAATGGTTTCTCTCTTCAAATGTGCGATTATTTTGGAAAGACCTCACGAAGTTTAAATGAAAATTGTTTCCTTCATTCATTTTTCCTCATCAATCCGCACATGTTTGTAAATTGTCCCTACTTAGCCGCAATTAAATGAACGCCGATTCGCGATTCCTAACAGTATCGCCTCAAAGTCAACGCGAGATCGGGAGCCATTATCCTTTCCAATATACACATATGGTGAAAGCAAAAATTTCGCTACATCCTCTCATCAAAATTCAATACTCGGTTCTCTTGTAGTTGAGATGAACTTTACTAAATCAAATGAATACCATTTTTATCTAGAAAGATGATCCATTTTTATTGTAAAACCATTACGCCATTAATATAACGCTTCTTATATATCTGAGAAAAAAATTGAAGCAAGTAATTTGGAAAGGCTTTTCTCTTCTTTTAAATCAATCAGACAGTTCTGCAAGAATGCCTAGAGTCCTTGCTGCATATGCTAGATTCATCGTCTTGATTGGCATTGTCGTAAGAGAAGACGATCAATTCTCGGATACTTCACCTAAGTGTTGCGACCTTAAACTTAATTATTTGTTGACAGTGGGGAGTATAATCACTTATCTGATTCCAATTCCATCGAGTAGAAACAACTACCATTGCGTCAATTTGGATTTTGATCTTGGGCCAAGATCTCTTGTCACGGTTTTCCCATATGTGACCTACCTTTTGTTAATCCTCATGTATTTTCGCAAACGATTAGATTTCGTTTCGTTTCAGCAACGGTCCCCAAATTGAAAGTCGATCCATTAAATATTTGACTATTAATACCCCTTCTACTACTTTCATTATAGTACCTAAATATATAATTCCTTTTGCGTCCACCCTGGCGCGAATAACTCAAAACAATTTTTTTGACGGTCTTTCTCGATGTTCGTAAAAGATTCTTTAGTTTATTTGCACTATGGTCAATCATTCAGGGAATGTCTCCTATTCGTGTAACGCCGTGACTGTCAGAAAGAAGAAAGGAAAGAGAAAGGAAGTGGGACATAGCCACCGCAGCCTAACGGAGGCGTGCCCAATAGATAAGTGTTATGTCTTTACCGACTGAGCATTCACTATAGCTAGCCCGCGAACACGTAATTCTTACCTACTCGGTTACTCAGGCAGTTTTATCCACCATTAGTTAGTCAAGCGTGAACGAGTACATGATGTGTGCGCGGTTGATTTCAATCTTCATTATCTTCATTAGAAACATCATGAATTCTTGCACAAACCTGCAAAACGATATCACCTTGATTGCCAAATATATTGTAGATTTTTTCCGAATGTTGGCTCAAAACACAATTAATTTCGACTAAATTAACAAATGTGACGTGATTTTCTTTTCGAATTAACTCTACACTGTCATCTTGATCACAGGCTGTGGTGTGATAGCAGGGTTGACACGGTTAGTGTCGGTAAAGCTACGTGACTGCGAAGCCATTGGGAGAGAAGGCCACGAATATTATTTTTATCTAACATGTGCGATGCGAAGGACTTTCGACAGGAGTCTGCGCTAGAGGAAATGGTGATTTTTCTAAATTTATTTTCAATGATTTGTTCAAACCTTTGCTTCGTGATGTTTTAACTTTTAAGACTCCATCTCATTGCAAATTTGATATTCGGTCGGTGCGTCAGCGATATTTTTCTTTTGAGTAATCGGCTGCGTATAAGGTTTTTTTGCACAATTCTGGAGAATATCGAGGGCTATGATTCAATCAGTTTCAGTTTAGTAAACATGAAAGATTAGTCTTCTCTCGTCCCTTTCGATGATTACTTCGAAGTGTAAAGATAAATTAAATATTTCGCTTCGTTTGTTTTTAAAATGGCTCAAGTGAAAGTCAATCAATCAATAAATATATCAATGTTCGGTTTACGTAATAGTAGAACATAGCGGAACGTTATACGGACTGCGAGTTTTAGGCTAAATCGTCGAGTTTTGTAATATGTACTTCTAAATGTAGTGAATGGAAGCGGAAAATTAAAATACACGCGCACTTGAGTGGTGGATCTAATATAATAATGATACCTTACACTTATGGTACGTGGGTATATTAAGTTTGTACCGATTTAGGTAGCCCCAGAAGGATTTGGGATAAATCCATCTTTTATTATATCGATCGATTGAGAATCGCTTTCCAATCGAAGACTGCCCGTATAACCCGTATAATCCGATGTTTCGATAATTGCGGATGAAAAAGGCGAAGTCAGGCCACTTGGCGAACGCTTGTAGAGAATGTCATATAGGTTACACTACTATCGGGCATGAAAATCGTGAATCGTAATTTTCTCGAATTCGTGTCTAACAATCAGCATTTGCAGCATTATTCGATTTTCTTATGTAATCGAAAGTGGAACGATGGCAAATAGTCAGCATTTCCTTGCGAAAATTTACGATAAAAATTGTGTCGACTTTCGAGGGCACAGGACAAAGTCTGCCGCGAAGCAAACAAATTTGTAGAGCCTGTTAAAATGACCACATCTAGAGGCAAACAGTAGAAAGAAAACCATCGCAATACCGACAAAAATACTTTAGTGTGATTTTTCAGCCTCGTACTGCATAATTCATCCAGGAATTGTTAGTAGCATTCAGTTGGGCCGTCCCTTCGAACATTCTCCATTAGACAACATACCAATGAAAAACGTTGGTTAGCGAGAAAATTCCCAGGTGAAACTAAATATAAAATTTTTCCTTTTCCTTTTCTTTTTCTTTTCATCTATACACTAAAAAGTGATTTAAGAGGATATGCATATGTATTTATATATAATGTTCAATTTAATAAAAAGCAATTTTTTTTTGCTCCTTCTTTTTTAAGGCATGCGTACGACAATGTCAACTATGTCGACAATGAGTACGAGAATACACCGCAAGGGCTTACGTATACCATCAAAGAGGCATCCGGGTAAAGCGTTTCCCGGTAAATTGCATTCAGTTTCCCGAGTAAGTCTAAATCACTCAAATTATATAATTATTTCGTTAGTAAAACGCATGTAAACTTTACTACTTTAATACACGATTACGTTCGTATGTTTGTGCTAATTTTTTACGGTTTACGATCCTACGGTTTGTCTTTAAAGACCTACATTACTTAGTAAATAATGAAATTGAAAGTTTTATTATCAATAAAGTATTAATAAAAATATATATATAATTGATCGTAAATGTAAACAAATAAATAAATATATTGCTGTTATCGAAGCTAAACAAAAAAAAAAAAAGAAGCAATTATAGACAGACGGCTTGATTGAATATAGTTATAATTAACAATTATACGTGAGATCTTGCACGCCATAAACATATATTTAGAATTTTTACAACTATGTATATATATATGTATATATATTTATGATATATATATAAGAAAAAAATAAAATTAATTTTGTAAATGACTTTCGTTTAGGTTGGTCCTGGCAAACTTGTGCCTGGTAAACGCTTTCCACCCCGACCTCATCCACCGCCTTGTGATAATTCAAATGATAGCGGTTTCGGTTTCGATCAACATGTAGAAATACGTCAACAACAGTCACAAACAAGCGGTGCAACCAACAGCAGTCTAAATACAAGTACAAATTTAACACATCCTGCTTCACACCTTCATCAACAAAATAATAATAATAATTCACAGCAACAACCAACACCGACAAATATATCAACAGCATTATCAGTAACATCAACAACCAGTACTGCGGCAGGGAGACCAGCAGTAACAGTAGCATTACAACAACATTCATCACACCATCAACAACAATCACAACAGCAACAACAACAGCAACAACAACAGCAGCAACAACAACAACAACAGCAACAACAACAACAGCAACAGCAGCAACAGCAGCAACAACAACAACAGCAGCAGCAACAGCAACAGCAACACCAGCATTTGATCAGAACTATACCTGCCTCAAGGTAAGTCGCATTAATATTTTCATAAATTTTTTTTTTTTTTTGAAAACGAAATTTTTTTTAAATATTTTTTTTATTTACTTTAATTTTAAATTGAATTATTTCATGCTCATTAAAAAAATGTTTCCTTGTTTTTAAGAAATACTTGTACGACGCGCTACTTGCGTTGGATAATATGCTCAGTTTGTTATTCCCTTTATAACACCCAGAACTACATAACTCAAATTCTATACGTCATAGTCTTTGATCGATTTGAAACTCGGAAACCTTTGGTCGGTCCGCCTGATTTTGACTAGAAGAGAAAAGCATAATTTGTGATAAACACAGTTACGGTATATTGTATACCTGGACTAAAAAGAAAAATTAATTTTAGACATTAATTTCGAAAAGGAGTTGAATCCGCCCAAAGTATGTTCTGCAACAACCAAATAATGAAAAAAACAGTTTTGAAACAACGATTAGTTCATTTATTGAGCAGATTGCATGAATTATTTCGAGTATTGTGTGACCTACGCCGCCTTAATAACTCCAAGATGAATTTCGAAAAAAGGAAGGAAGCTATCATTTGAGTAGCACCATTGTGTCCTGAACACCATATATATATATAAATACGGCATTTTGGCAAAAAACAATTTAAATCACTTTGATACATTTACAGAAACTCAGACATTTGCCACCCGTAAGACAGACTAGACTGTTGCCTTAGATTGGGTTGTAAATCTTTTTCTTTTTTTGGTTCAAATAGAAATTTGAATTTCGACTGCTGGAATTGTAACAAAGAGAGTGCTCAAGATTGTTTGCCTACAGGTTTGAAGGCGGGAGTCGTCACAACAGAAAATTGTTCGTCCTGGGAACGCTGAAGAACATTTAAAGCATTTAAGGTTCTTTGCTATATTTTTTCAGGGTGTAAAACGCCTTCGCTGCCCGTCATATCAACTACAGCTGCAAATAGCACATATGCAGCAGAGTTGTCATTCTTTAAGCAAATAATCCGTTCTTTGGCAACATTTTTGGGTTTTTGATAAGTTTTTGGAATCTGATACCTTCTTATAACCTCTCTACTTTCATGTTATTAGCTCTAAAGGTGTTTTACCAATAAATATCGGCTATTAGCAACTATTCGCAATTGTTACCATCAGCTTCCAGTTTAGGCAGAATTAGGCAATGTGTCGAATAGGAGGTTTTTACTGCAAACTTTTTCGCCAAGGTTATCCTCTCTTCTTCACTGGTTACATGTTTCACCGAAACTGTATTCCTAAGATGCTCAACTATATCAATTGGTCACAAACTAGATGCTCACCATGGTGCAGATGTAGTTATCGCAATTTGGTGTCGTTCGTCGCGAAAAGTGGAGCCTAATACTGCCACTGGCATGAGCTGAATACCAATTCTTGCGGATACACCAAGCCTGATTGAATAGCTTTAGTTGGGCAGACGGACAGATGAATTCCGAATCTGTAACTGGCCAAGAATTCATTGATGTACTTTATGCGATTTTTGAAGCTTACCTGCGCGTATTATTGGAAATTATTGAAAAACCAATTGAATTTTGATATACTATAATATTGGGTAGCAGGCATTGTCGTCTTTTTCCATTTTTATACAGGCGCTACAGCGTCACCCACAAAATAATTCAATCAATTTTTTGTAAATTTACGGGGATAGTTTATGAGTAATGAGTAAACAACCAATTTTGTATTCCTTTTGCAAAACAGATGTGTTCTCAGTTTGTTGTATTGTAGGCGTGTCCTCCGATCGAGTTTGATCATTTTCAATACCAACCTACGTACTAGCACTCTCAACGTTTCTGCCAAATTTGAAGTCCATAGTTTTATTTTTGCGGCCAGAAGCACGTTAAAAACAGACATTACACAAATGGACAGACGGACATGCTGAAATTGATTCAGAATATGATACTGATCAAGAGTATGTATACTTTGTGAGGTCTCTAAAGCTTCCTTCTGAGCGTTGCAAGCGTTTTGACAAAATTATGGTGATGCGTATAAATAGCTAGCTATTAGCGGCGTTATGATACAATATTTCAAATAGTGTCTTATAAAATGTGCAATTTTTCAAAATCCGCAATTCAAAAACGAAAACGCTTCTTAAATTTCTTCCATTTTATAAAGGAATTGACTCTAATCTTCCTTACTTTATATTCCTTTTTTCTCTCCTTTCATCTCCGTGTCGCTCACTCTCTCTTTTCTTTTTAATCTTTCTATAATAGATCTTTGCAGTGCTTTCTGTTCTTCCCCTACGTACTACCTTATCCTACTGCGCATTTTCTACTACTTTCGAGTTTCTATTTTTTCTTCTTCTATTCTTTCTTTCTTTTGTTAAAGGGTAAGTCGTTTCGCAGAAATGTATTGATTTACTCCAAGATTTTTGATGCATCCTTTAAAAAGTTATGAGAGCGTGAAACTTGCGTGTATTGACAGATGAGAACAATATTTTTACACCCATCACCGAAGGATGGGGGGTATAGTCATTTTGTCAAAACATCCGTAACAGCCAGAAGGAAGCTTCAGAGACCCCGATTCGAATCGATTTAAATATATCTGTCTGTTCGTCTGTGCAATGCCTGTTATAAACATTCCCTTTGTCGTAAAAACGAAGCTATCAACTTCCAATAGGCAGAAGCATTGGAAGCTCTTGCACGCACGTTTATATTGAAAATGAGCCAATAGTACCACATAAACGGAGAGCATTTCTGTTTTCTATGGAATAAAAAAAATTCTTTTTTTGCTCTGTACTAATACGCTATAGCGCAAATAAACGCGCGAAAGCTTGAATGCATATTCTATGAATGATGCTGTAGTACCTGCAGTATAAAGATGTCAAAGATTGTACACGCCTAAGAGTATGTGAAGATCATTTTTTTTTCCAATACCTTTATAGTGCGCAAAAACCAGCTTCAAAAGCTTCATAAAGTACATGACGTCATGGACAGTTTCAAATTCGGCACGCACCTAAGCATGTCCGTCCTTTCATCTGGCCTATCACTTTGTAAAAGAGTTTGGAAGTGGCCGAAACTCTTCAAGGCACACGCTTGCAAGGTCCACACGCCTATGCGACAAAAATTTTCATTTTGAAAGTAGAAAAAATCAGCCATCTCTACTCCGTATTATCGAGCATAGAAATGTAATTTTTTTGCCTTTTTTTAGGATAACGGTTGTTATCGAATATAATTTTCTTACTTGTTGAATATTAGAATTAATTGCAATGAATTTGTTGTTGGTAAGAGATTAATGCTGACAGAAGAGACAGAAAGAAAGTTTTGCTTAATATACATAATATGATCGATTCACTTACTAACTTACTATGCATAATCGAAAAAGTTGATGCAAGTCATGTATATGTTTGTAAGTCTTTTAAGTATAATTATGATTGATGTTTACGCCCATTACGGAATAAGAATGTACTATGATTCGGGCTATATGCTTGGTCAATATAACGATGTGAAATTTATATATTCTTCTTAGTGTATGTACACAAATGAAATCTAAAAATCGTTTTGGTCCGTCTGGTCCATAGCGGACAAGTTATTATTCATTGCATTTCAATGAATTGAAGCTTGCGATAGCTCGACGGACGGGCTTAACGAATCAGTTTACTTTACGTTGACTAAAAATATGATCGTTTCTTAAATTCATAAAAAAAAAATGAAGATTTATTAATGAACGGGTTTTTACATATCTTTTCATATGAAAAGACAGGTTTTCGCGTTCTTACGAAGCAAAAGTGCTTTCCTTGACACAATTTTCCATCCAAAAAAATCTAAAATTTTTTTTGCTCTTTTTATCCTCTATGTAGCACCTAGAAGGGCTTTACACGACTTAAGCATGTTTGTCTGTCTGATGTCTGTCCATGTCGCATTTTTTGAGATATTTTGATTAAAATTAAATAAAGCTTAAAAGCTAAATATAAGCGAAGCGTTATTCGCTTGGTCGAAGTGACGGAGGCGTATTCACTTTGTCAAAATGCTTTAAGCTCTCAGAAGGAGACTTCAGAGACGCTTTAAATTAGATAAACTTTTGATCAGAACTAAGTTCTGATCGAATTAAGCATGACCCTTTGTCCGCCCGTGTAATGTCTGACGCAAAAATTCTCTGTGCAGGTTGGTATTGAAAATGGGCCGAAGCAGTCAAAGATCAACTTTGTTGCGAAAGAGATTCTACTCCTCAAGAAATTGCTGAGAAAGTATTATTAATACGTAATTATTAGTAATTTAGATATATATCGAACTTCGGCGTATGGGTAGCGAGCACTCTAAGAGAACCCAATTGCAGTTCTATAGCACTTTCTTCGCACGCCCGTCCACAAAAAGGCTAACTCGAGCTAAGAAGTGACTTTTGTTTGTTATTAATAATGCGAAAGCAAGTTCTGTCATGAACAGACTGGGGTTGCCTCGGAATACTTTTTAACTTGCTTTTTCCAAGAAGATTAGATTACAGATCGTTCAGTATATATTGAAAAACTTTTGAATACATGACTACATTCGCCATTTGGTTTTCATCTTATTTGTTGAAATTTTCATCTACTTCTGCAAAATGTTGTTCTTCATCATCAAAATAATTCGCTCTAATGAAAGAAATCAAAAATTCCCCTACAATTTTCTGCGAAAAGAAGTCTCTATTATTGATTTAAAAAAAAAGTTGTTTTTTCCTGGAGTTGTGTTCGTGTATCGCACGTCGATTGTCGTTGAACCGTGCCGCCCACGCAAATTTTCCCGTTTTTCCAGATGTTCTCCTACTTTCAAGTTGAACTTAGGCGAACAACTTTCTCTTCTCCTGGCCATATAGTGCTTCCTGATCAACTTGCCGCCTGTATTATCTTCTTAACAGCTGCTCAAACACGAACTTTCGCAATCGTCCGATAATTTCATATAATTGCTAAAATATCTATAATAGAAAATCCCGAAAATTCATAACAAAAGTAAACAAAATTAAATAAAATGAAAAGGAAACACAAGCATTTAATGTAAAACTTGTTATAGGAGATTAAAGAAAAGTTTCGTATTTACAAATTTTCTGTTTTGTTTAAATAAATCATGAGATTGAAAACAATCATTTTAAGCGCACACTTCTTTCTATAAATAATTAAATGCAAAGATAATAAATACTTGAGTGTAATTATGCCTTTACACGTTACGTTCTATGTGTTTCGTTTCGCATTATAAGCATGTTTTTCGCACATCGCATAGGCTCGATTCAAAGTCGACTGCATTTGCTTTTTAAAGTAATTAGAAGAATTATTTGAAGTAAGCTAATAAAAGTGCATACATTTGTACTTGAGTTTAATTGAAAACCAGTAAATCTTGTCTCTCATTGTCCGAGCAAAATGCGAAACTCATCCTACTGACAGATTTGAGAATGTATTTAGAAAATTCACTGCTACATCCATAGACTTTATAATCCCATTATAGATTTGTGCTATCAACAACAGCAGTAGCGTGCCGAGGCAGCACTTAAAATACCTACATTCTTGATCAAAGTATAATAAAACTTATGCTATCGGCAGAAGTCTTATGACGTCCAAAAATTAGGACAGACAACTCAATAGTGTTCCATATATCATATATTTCATATTTTACTTACCCGTTAACAATAAACACAACAAAGACAATTCAATGTTTGCTTAAAAGCTAATAATAAGTTCAAATATATATATATACGCGTAGTAATTATTAAACCCCACATGGGTATATTGGGTTTGTGCGAATGTGTGCAACACCCAAAAGGACTGTGGATATGTCCATATGTTCATTATACCGATGGATTCAGAATCATCTTCTGTCCGTCTGTCCGTTTTGCTGTCTTGTATTCAACCTGCCAGCCGCAATTTTTGAGGCCAGCAATGATATTTTTTTACTTGTTTTAAATAAATAGATAAATATATGCGTTTATAATAATTATAATAAACTAAATATAAAGACTATTCCGGTTTTATCTATTAATAGATGTACAAATAAATTCCTTTCGCTTTTTTGATAAAATTCAATTTTCAACTTTCTTTCGCCATCTATCGGGTAGCTTAGTTACGCCCTCGCCTTAGAAGCTTGTCGAATTGGCAGGAAAATAGCCATCGATCCATATTCGCACATCTTCAACTTTTGTGAACCGCTGACCTGCTAAGTATGACTACATCGATCTGAATGCGTGATAATTAGAGGAAGCCAGATCTGGAGATAATGTGGAGTGTGGTAAAAGTTCCCAGTCTAATCTGAGAATCATTTCTTTGCTTGCTTTTGCTGGAGACGAACGGACATATCCGGATTTTATCGTGTTCAAGACTAATCTTTTTTGTCTGAAATCTCGCATCCCACTTTCTAACGGTTTCGTAGTTTGCTACGTTTTCACTCCAAAGCTCATTTAACCATTTTCGTAGCTGCAACTGCATATTTTTCACGTTACACCGTTCAAAAATCGATAACTAAGTTATTTCTACCTGAAATTTCGGGAAAATTGATCTCGTCAGGTACGTTTTATGAAGCAAGTAATTTCAGCGGTACGAACTTATTTGTACACCTATGTACATTGAAGCTTTTTATCAATATCAACTACTTTCTACCCCGTTAGTTTTTTATTAAAAGCAATTGATATCGATTTTGTAAAAAGAAAAAAAAACAAGTAAGAAAGTGATATTCGGCGGGGGCCGAATCTCGCATACCCACTACATGAACACGTGGTCCACTTAAGATTTAATTTTTACTGCTCAAGAAATCGGTTTTTTCTAAACGCCCCAAGAGTTTATGTATTAAACATCCATCGTAATTAAATTATAGCTAACACATTTTGTCACATTCCACCCTCCAACTTCTTTCATTTCATACCGATTTTGAAGGTATTTTTAAGCAAACATTTATCTACAAGCTCGTGACGTCTACCACAATTAATTTAGAATTAACACGCTTAGGTCCTTGCGTTCTACTCGCCGAGCCGTTTTATGTGATATCCATCTCAACGGTATTGTAACGAAAAAATTAGTTTACTACGTCGTGATATCCGAGATATTTTCTTTGGAAGTAAAACACTTAGCTTTTCGCAGTCTACGCTCCACTTCTTTCGTTTGATACCCATATCACTGGTGTTATTAAGAAAAAACTAATCCACCACACCGCGGTGTCTGCCACATTCGTATCGGATTTCACCCACTTTTAGGCAGATAATATATCTTCATTTGAAGTCGGTTTCGAATACTCGACGGTGCTTAAAAGAAAGCTTGGTAGCTTTGCAAGTCAGATTTGTCGACTGCATACAGGAGAGGATAGTGTATGCGATATACGCGTAAGGATGGAGGACAACACTGATCACATTGCTTGTTTATGAAATTACAAAGTATATCAAAATGCAACAAATCCACCTCTGTCCTTGTAATAGTGATGCAGTTGAGATCGTGTGCTCGCATGTTTACTTTATCGGAAACCAACCCATCAATGATTACATGTAATAAAAACGTCAAACATATGGAATCTGTACCACCACGGCAGGCAGTTCCTCGTTCATACATAAACGAGCCGGAATTCCTTAGTTAATGATTGATTTGAATGCAATGTCATGATGGAAAGTGAAATTATTTCATAAAATCACTGAAATTAGCCTCGCCGTGTAAAGATGTCCTTAAAGAAATTTCCATACCAATCGAAAATTTCTTCGATTTATTTGAAGAGTCTTTCGTAATGACAAAAAAGAAACAAAAAAAAAAAACCAAAACAAACACCCAAACTATCCTAAACTTTATATGATGATAGCTCTCCTCGTATTCTCTATGAATAGATAAAGAAAGATAGATAAAATGAAATTTTTATTAAATTATCGGACTTTGTTTTCATTATATAAATAGTTTTGCACATCATTTCCTAATTTGTTGTGTGAATATTTTTAGAATATAATCTGGCATTTATACAATAAATATTTAGATTTCTTTCGCCCAACATTTTTGCACCCAATATCGGAGAGCGTACTAATCTCATCCCGACAAAAGTGACAGGTAAAAATACGGCTTCTCAGTGCCCATAGAATCTATACGGAATTTTGTTTCTTAAAAATGCTTCAATTATAGGGATACCGAGCGAGTTTAGTGCAACAACAAAAGTGACGTTTACTTCACAGTAGGCGACTGAGTGCATATAATTATTAACTACATTGGCTTTGGGCGGAATCCTAGATAAAAATCGCAAGTGACTCCATTAGGTAAAGTGAAGTATTTTTTCACCGAACGCTTACAACACATGCTTTTCCATTCCGATATGTATTGTGGAACGTTTATAAAGCGATATTTTGGAATTTCGGTAAATTTGAATCGTCTGTTACGGACCAGATCCATCTGTAAATTGATCTATAAATGCAACCGAATTTTTATGTCCATCAAAGTTTAGATAGCGAATCGCAATAATATAAAATTTACCAAATTGAACTCAAATCTCAAATATGTGGCTGCCGGAGACCTATTTCTATGGTATTGCCAGGTTTAGGTTTTGAAAAATTCTGAATAGATGTATGTAGTAAGCACGTTTATTGTAGGAGATTAAATGATTTTTTTTACAATTAAAACTGCGATCGTAATCAAAAAGCCTAGCGAAGTTTTGCAAAGGATAGTTTTTCATATCAATAGAGCTTAATATGGTTTCACATCTATTGAGTACTTTATCTTAGCATATAAATCTTCTCATTTCGAGGCAATAAGTGGGTAGGATTGTTCAAAAGGAAGGACGATTTTCTTATAGTGAATGAATATCTTATCGGATTATATATTCGCCGGCTTGCATCGATTAACGCCTTTATTGTGTCATCATCAACGTCCTTCCGTATGTGGCGCATTAATTTTGCAAACCACTTTTGTGCCACTACATCTTCGCCATACACATCGGATAATTTTTATTTTTTCGATTGTGAAAAACTAAAATATGCCAGGAACGCTGCTTTTCACTTTCTCTAGTTGAATCGAATGGGCATCAAACAAAAGCTACTGCGTAGAATCAATCGAAGTTTTTCACAAGCAAGGCTCACTACATCAACTGCCAAAATATATAACGATTATGCGAATTAAGAGTAAAGTTGGCTGTGAGAAAATACAATTAATTCCTCTGTTGGGAAAAAAACCTAAATTATTTTTCGAGCAATGTGTGTGTTTGAACATGGAAGAAATTATGCACACTTATCCCCAAATACATAGAAATTAGTTTTTCATTCAATGTAGACGTGTACCTATTCAGTACGTTTTGTCTATGCTTAATTTAATACCAGCCTTATTTGGTGTCATTTTGCAAGGACGTATGCCTAGTGGGCGTGTACCCAATTCGTAAGTGTTGTGCTTTTACAGACTGACCACTTGCTATAGCTTTTATCAAAGTGAATCCTACCTTAGTTGAGCTTTGAACTCGCGAACTCTGACTTGCTAATCGTAACTCTCATCTACTACTCAAATCACTCGCTACTCATGCGGAGAAGCTAGTGGTTAGGTTGTGCCAGCTAATTCAAAGGTAGACACTCCATATACCAAAATTCTATCTCTAGCGTGGTGGCATTTGTAACTCTAACGACACTAGTTGAACCGGTCGCGCCATACGACAGAACCGTTGATGCGTGTACGTACACATGTGACATACGATTATACAATTTTGAATGTTCTTAACACAATTAAGTGAAATTTGAGACTGAACATGGCCATCGTTTGCTTGAACATCTATAAAGACAGGAAGAGAAGGCGGCAGTTCAGTTGGATCTTTTCAATTCACTTACGTTTTCACAGACAAAAATAAGGAAAAGAAGACAAATTCGACAATCGCGAATCAAGGGAGGGGGCAATGCCTTCAATGTGCATTATCGCTTCACTCATTGTGAAGTTCGTTCTTCGACATGTGTACCGCCCAAGCGAGAAACGAATTCTGATAACAAAGTAAACTAAGCTAAGGAAGTCCCACTTGAAAACGAGCGCACTTTTCTTTTTCGGTTGATATATTTTACTTTCTCAATGGATCCATCCATCCAAGTGCCATAATTATTTTAGTGCATTGAGCCTTTAACAAATATTTTAAGTTAATTATAAACCTTTTTTTTCTTTGCTTTCGTTTTCCATATAATTATTTTTTCTTTTCTTTTTTTTTTTGTATATTAATTAAAACGTTCAGAACCAAAGTGCTATCGTCGCCGCCACTTCATACTGTAATGTTGTTATTGTTAAATTTGATTTGAATTTTTTGATTTTAATTCTATTTTTATTCTCACATGAAATTCAGGCAAAATCAAGAGTATAAAACACAAACAACAACAAATATGCATATAATTATTTACTGTGCACATGCAGGCGATGAGAGTGAAAACGTTTTAACTAAAAATGAAAAGAAAACAAAACAAAAGAAAGAAAACTAAAATATATGTTTTACTAATTGGCAAGGCAAAGAATTGATTACTAACAAGAAACGGCATTAAAGTACGATACGAAACGCCCTACATGGCTTCGCTTAATATTCGGTTATTCGTAAAATGACTTTTCCAAAAAACCAAAAGTACTCGAGATGCGAACCATTTTCAATAATGTTCGTCACGTCGGTGTACGAAGTGTCATCGAGATATCTCCAAAAATTGCGATCTGTAAGTTAAGCACAGGAGGCAGATAGACAAGCGACTCAGAGAGTGATTCTGAATCGATCGGCATGATAAACGGTGAATCTATCCCACGTCCTTCTGGTTGTTGCATAAGTCCACACTAACCGAATATACCTTTGCACCACAAATCGTGTAGGGTATAAAAATTAATTAATGTGACACAGCAATAATATAATTAGTTAATTCTTTCTTTGAATACAGTTGTAGAGGGCTTCTCCGCCCTTTCGATGCGGCATAAAATTTGAAAAATTTCATTTCGTGTGGAATATCAAACTGTAATAATATTTGAAACAGTTTTGCAATATTTTTAGCTCGATTTTTTTTCTATACCACGTTTTGGAAAAGCAACACAATCACTTATTACCAAGTCTATTTAGTTGTGTGTGATTTATTTTGGAAATTATAATTATTTAAGTTAGTCTGTCTTGCCATTCATAGCTTGTCTACTTAATAGGCTTTTTATTCACACTTCTTTTGATGCTAACATAAGCTATCTTCTTGATTATGGCTATTTATTCGTGTACGCTTTCTGCATTCAAACAACTATTGGGTTGTCGAAAAAGTCACAACACATTTTTTTATTATCTCAAAGTTGCTCGCTTTGCTTGCTTATACATATATACCATATTTGTAGCTTTGTTTTAAGAGCAATGCAGCGCCTTCTCTTAGACATTTCGGACATTGCGTCGAAAGAGGAAAGTAGAAGATGAAATTTTTCTATATTCGAATGCCTAAAACAACAATTGAGTATTGAGTATATTGAGCCTAGATGAAAATGCTGGGCTTGTGTGATGATGAGACATCATCGATAGTATCTAAATCATATCACATAGTAAAAGAGATCTTACAAAGGCATTCTTATGAATGCCCGTCTATACAATCATCTGGAATATATCGTCGCATAATATATTATTCCCGACAACTCAACATATCCGTTAACATATTTGATATAATTATCAAAATATTCATTCCTCTTACTGTCTTTGTATTGGGAGTACAAATTAGCTCGGTCGGATTCGGCAAGAGAGGTTGTAATTAGTACCGTAGAGTTTAGTATAAAGCTGTGACTTCTTCATTTGAAAGTAATGTCTATGAGCTGCACACGACATAGTTTCTTGGAGTTTTCAATAGATGTAGTTTTGCGCCAAAAAAATGAAATTTGTGAGAAACTTTACTTTTGCTGCTGAAATGAGCGGATAGCGCAGCTAAATCCTTACCAGTGATAGACAGTGAACGCGCAACAAGATCCAAAGAGTGAGCAACCATAAGAAAGACAATGCGAACCAATAACGTCGACGATAAGGCCAACTATCATTGAGTATCTCATTTGAGCGGGTCAGCTAGACGTGGTGCATTAAAATTTTTTCCAACCCCAAGAAGTACCAGATCTACTAATCGATACAATTACAAAATGGGCGTAATACACCAAAAGTTCAACTTTTTTGGTACAAAATTGAACAATCACTCGCTGCTCGGATGATAACACATCTTTCTCTCATTTGCATTCGTCCCTGCTCTACTCTACTCTAATGGCGCTATAAATGTTAGGTTGGGGAAAAAGAAGTTCAAAGAAGTCCGACAGATAAAAGTGTCGGTAACATCCTTCAAGCAAATGCTGATTTTTAACTCATCTTTTCTCATCAAAAAGCAACATTTAATCCACCGAACGCACTACAATTTCAAATTGATCGCCCGCTTTGGAAAATTGCCCAAGTAGTGCCGCTAATACACCTGTACTTTCTAAACTAATGGTCGGAATGTCATAACATTTTCACGCGTTTCGTTTAAAGATTCGTCCTATCTAGAAATCAACAGCCCTCCTACATCTGAATGTCGTCCTACAAGTTTATTGAGTGATGTGTTACTAAGTTGAAAACGCTAGTAGACAGAGTTCAAGTTGAATATAGGTGATGACTGTAACATTCACTCATTTCACCAAATTCAGATGGAACGTTTAATTGCTTGCAAGATATTTTCAAAAGTTTATTTAATAAAATTTTTATACTAAAGAACTATCTTTCCGTTTACTGTAGCGAAGACATAAAAATTTTTAATTATTTCAAATTTATTAACTTCTATGCGGAAGCACCCATATTGCTTCATATGTATAGGCTTGGATGTATGTATGCATGCAATGTACATCGTTTTTGTTTAGTCGATCACCACGTGCCTAATGCTCTATTTATTTAGATTAGATAGACTAACTGTTGATTTCGCTTGTGTATATATTCGGTAATATGGTGTTCATGTTGTCTTTGCTATTGTTATTTGAATTTTCTTCGCATTCCCTTGGTGCAAATTGTTTCATTTTTATACGCGTCATCGAAGGATAGGAATATACTCATTTTGTCATAGTGTTTGCAACACGCAAAAGGTAGCTTCAAAGGCTTTACTATTGTTATTTGAATTTTGTTCGCATTCCCTTGGTGCAAATTGTTTCATTTTTTTACTCGCCTTCGAGGGATAGGAATATACTCATTTTGTCATAGTGTTTGCAACACGCAAAAGGAAGCTTCAGAGACTCTTTAAAATGTATATGTATTCTTAATCAGCGTGAAATTTGAAATCGATTAAGCAATGTCTGTCCGTCAGTGTCGGCAAAAATTTTAATGAGAGAGTATGCGAGATTCGTCCCCAGCCGATTATAACTGTCTGACTTGCTGTGTGTAAAGTTAATTTAAACATTATACCGAAATATTTGTTTTTATACAAACACGAACGTCTACCATACATGAATACGTGTATGTCAACATCAATTAAACAAAAAAAATTATAGAACCGTCTAGAGATGAAATAAGCTAAAGAAGATTTTTATATATATTATATATACCTATAACGGAACGTTTGGTTACGTTTGGTTGGTATTAGTGTTAAAAAAGAGACCTTTTAGCTTAACATTTAAATACATATTGTTGCCAATTGTCTACATTATAGTTCGATTTAACTTGATTCAAAACCTTAGTGTGTGCGCTTTTGAAGGCGTGTTGATAGCCATAGACAATAAATCATGTGTGAAAGAAAAAACTTGTCATTACCTTTGGTGGGTAAGTTATAATTTCCTTTTGACATGTGAATGTGGCGGGTGATAAAGTTCAGTGTGCTACTTGGAGAGACATTTTCCATTCTCAAGATTACTGTAAAGGAGTGATTTATCCAATTGAAAAAAAACTGCTCTTCATTTGAGCTTATCTAAGCTATCAATGTTTCGATGTTGTATTTGAAAATTATATTTGATATGTGCCAGATTTTTGGGAAATAGTGTTTGTAACAAGATGGCTACTTTTTACGTTTGTCATATAAGTAATAATAAGTGAGTGCTTGTGGTGTCTTTTGGCTTATTTTGCTTTGCTTTTTAAAATGTCTAGGCAGGCGGCTACAAAGTAAAGATGTCGCGGACTTGAAAGTGGAGATATTTCTGATGACGAAAAAGATGTGGGTTACCTACACGAAATTTACTATTATCTAGACGCATAAGATCTAGTAAAACAATTAGAGAACAATAATAATGATGAGGAAGAACAAGACAATGAAGATCCTTCCTTAGCTAGTTTTGGTATTGCACCTTGCAGGCACCATAGTTGGGAAGTTATATGAGAAGACCGCATTTTCGCATACAGTCAAGGACGCATACATACTTCACAGGGAATACAGGGCTTCCCCCTTGATTAGCTTTTTCTTATTTTCTTGCCTTCAATCTACAGGTTAGAATTTTTGAAATATTTTGATCAAGTTTGGTAAGCCGGTATGTTTTTGCCCAAGGATGAACTCTCTTGAAAATGGTTCGGATCGGATCACTTTTTCGATCACTTCCCATATAATATCTGATTATTAAAAGTCCTTAAACAAACAATTGTATTGAGCAAAATGTTGTAAAGTACTTGGTAGTGGGACTTGTCCTACTGTACGGTTATTACTTGATACTTATGCTTATATTCAGAAGTTAAATATTTTTTTGATATATATTCCAATGAGATGATTGGCTTAATTTACAATTTATTATCAAATTATTTACTAAAACAAACCACAAATCCCAACTCCCATCCATTCCATCGTAGATCTAGAAGGCCAGCCAAAAGATTACCATTTTTAAATGACGATGATAATACAAAAAGTGATACCGATGATGGCGATGACGATGAAGATTTTTGTACCGATGATTCTGATGATTATTACGGACAACGTCAACAGCAAAGTTACAATGTGGCCGCAACGGCACCAGCGACTAATAATTTGCATATGTCGATGACAACACATCATCATGGTAGCATAAAACGTAAAAAATTGGAAACTACACCAGTCGAATTACTGGATAATGACGATGCTTGCAGCGAGGATGCTTTTATACGTAAAATAGCCAGTGCTAGCGCTGAGCCGGTAGTTGAAACAATACTGGCCGTCGTGCCACCGGTTGCAGTGCCTGCTATCCCCATTGTAACGTCTTCTACAAAGTAAGCTTAACACTTGTTTGTTCAATAACTATGCAAAACTATTGATTACCATAAAGACTTTCAATATTTTATTGTTGAAATTATTTTTGGACTTTACTTGAAATCTTGTGTTCCTTTGTGTGCAAAATTATCGCTTCTTCCCATTCTATTGTACCGTGCAATATGTTTATATACTTTTTATGTTAAACCTTATTTCGATCTCATGTTCATCATAGTATTTTTAAAAAAAAAATGTTTGTTTTGTCCCTGTGTTATCATTAATTTTTTCAAAATTATTTTTAAAAAATTATATTTAGCTTAAGTTTTTACTTAATTTTTTTTTTTCTTTATTTTTTTATTTTCATTTATATGTTTTTTTAGATTTATGGGCCCCAGCTCTCGAGTCATTAGTCGTGTTGCTCATAAACGTCAAGTACTCACGCCGCCAAATAGTGTTGCCACCTCTTCGGACGGTCGTATACAATTGGAAATAGTTTCGCAACCTGAACAGCAACATCGTGCTAGGTACACCTTAGTTATTCTTCTTCTTAAGTTATGCGCTTTCATATTCTTTTCCCATTATGCTAAAAAAAATGTTTAGATATCAAACCGAGGGTAGCAGAGGTGCGGTTAAAGATCGAAGCGGGAATGGCTTTCCCATTGTTCGTTTGATTGGCTATAATAAACTGGCCGTTCTGCAAGTATTTATTGGTACCGATATTGGTCGTGTAGCTCCGCACATGTTTTATCAAGCGTGCAAGGTGGCCGGTAAAAATTCCACTCAATGCAATGAGAAAAAAGTGGATGGTACCGTGGTTATCGAAATTGACTTTAAGCCCGAACAGGACATGACCGTAACTTGTGATTGCGTTGGAATTTTAAAGGTATAGATGTTTTATTTTACTATACTAACCGAACTGGTAAAATAAAACTATTTGTCCATTAGGTTGCAGTTGAGGCAGGCTCACTTATCCCATCTGTGAACCAGGCCGGCTGTGAACCATTCGCTTATTAATGAAAAGAACTTTGTTTTAGAAGATTTTTTTTCAAAAAAAAAAAAAAAAAAAACTATTGTAAATAAATTTAAGCGAAGAAAGTCGTTTAACAAATTTTATTCTTTTTCAATTTTCTTTCTTCTTCTTCTTTTTCTAATTTTTAGGAACGCAACGTCGACGTTGAACATCGTTTTCCCGATCATCTTGCCCAGAAAAATAAAAAGAAGTCAACTCGATGCCGTATGGTATTCCGCACCCAGCTCACGTTAGATGATGGAACTGTAGAAACATTACAAGTTTGCTCCAATCCAATTATATGCAGTAAGTACCGAATTGACAAATTGCACTTTCCACGATTGTTTGCTATTTTCGTTTTCGTTTTCGTGTTCGCTTTCATTTTACTATTACTTTACTGTTTAGCACAACCACCTGGTGTTCCTGAAATCTGTAAGAAATCATTAAATTCTTGCCCAGTTGACGGAGGTCTTGAGTTGTTTGTAATTGGTAAAAACTTCCTAAAGGATACGCATGTGGTATTTCAAGAACTATACGATAGTAATGGTAATAATCCTGTCGATGACCTTAAATGTGCTGATATTGCGGTGATGCATCAATCAACATTGATAGGGCCATGCTGGGAACAGACAGTTATGCCCGATAAGGAATATCTTCAACAGGTATGTAAATATATACACATATATATATGTACATAAAAGAAAGTGAAATCGAAGAATCAAATCAGGGGAGGGTGACGGAGTAGAAAGACGAGTAAGGAGCGAGTATGTAAACTGGCTGTCTGTTTAAGTCAAGTTAAAAAATGCGAAACTGTTTTTTAATTCTATTACCAAAGTATCGCGGCCATGCCAAAATTGATATTTACGCTCATTATACATATCCTTGATCAGCGTAAAATGATTTGGCTATCGCTCGTTAAATTGTTTGTGCAAAGATTCGTAATGGAGTGAAGTTGTATGACGTTCGCCATTTTCAGATCAAGTTCAGATATCACCTTTTTTCAATTTCGCACAATCAATGAAGCGCTCTGACCCGACTAATTAGTGAACTGTAACAAATTAAAACAGTGGCAAGTAAGAAATTGTATTATATTTTGCTTGAGAAAAAAAGAGAAAAAAAAAAAACCCCCTAGAGTGTGCGTTTTTGAAGCTAAAATGTGTCCACAAATACAAATAAGTCGGTTCTTTGGTTTATATTATATTGTTCCGATGTATTTTGGATACGGATTGGTTCACGATTGAGTTACATTGTTGTAGCTATAGCGTATTTATTACGGATAACGTATCTGTACGGCAAGGCAGTTATGCATTCATGCTGTGATGTTACATTTATTGCCCATGAACTTATTTCATCACTTTATCTACTTGCCGTAGACTCATCTGATTTGCACGGTGCCGCCGTATATTCATCAGAATATTTTAAAGCCGATCACGGTCCAATTATTGATAATATCGAGCGGCAAAAAGAGTGAACCTCACACGTTTGTCTATACACCAAAAGGCAATTATACCGCGTTAGCGGCCTCAACTTGTCTTAGCAGTAGCGCAAGCAGTTTACATTGTGGCGGTTGTGGCGGTGGTAATGGTAGCTTGTCGGCAACGACAACAGCACAAGGTATTTATATTTTTTCATTTTATTTTACATTTTCTTGTTTATCTATCTAATCTTCGTCTATATTAAATGAAATGTAAAAAAAAAATAAAAAAAGAACAACAATAACAGCATTGTGTATTTGTGTTTATATATACAAACGAGAAATTTAACATTTTTGTATTGTGTTATTGTTTCGTTTAATTCTCATTCGTATGTATTGCAAGAAAAACGAATAAAAATGTTTAGTTAGTTACATGTAAGTATAAAAAATTTCTAGGAGAATTATTTTAGTTAAACTTGTTAGAGAATTGTGTGCTTTCAGTGTGTTTAGTATTGACGACAAATCATTCATATAGATATTATTAATATTTATTAACTCTATTTACGTCAAACAACAACTAAATTTAAATACTTTTTTTTTTCTCGCTTTCCATAATTATATTTTTATACAACCGATCATTAATTTTAGTTTTCTGCTAACCCCGATTGGTTAGATTAATCACTACAAATGTGTACAGTACATGCAACGATTCTTAGATGAGAAAATTATATTTTCAACGAAACAATAACAATTACATTACAATAAATGAAAAAAGCAGCAGCAACAACAATAAGAATGAATTGATAATAAATTTTTATTTTTTATGCCCATCACCGAAGATTAAAAATACTCCTATCTTCATAAGTATATTCTTAATAAGCTTAAGATTTGAACAGCATTTCACCATGTCCGTCTATGCTGCGGTACGTTGTCCGAATTTGCAATAGCGAAAGTGAATATAAAACAAGCAAACTAAGTATGTCTTCCTTCTTTTTCTTTTTCTTATTTCTTGCCCTCCAGTTGAAGAAAAAGGTTGGCGTGATTCACATTCAATGACTCCCCTATCGTCGGTAAAAAAAAAAAAAAATTCCTGGCAAAAGGATTTGTTAAACGTTGTGATCAATAGTTTCGTGGAATCGATGAAAATTGAGAATTCTACAAAAGTTCGCTCTCCAAGTAGTTCCGATAAATCAATTTGAAGGCTTATATGTGTTTGCCTTGAGGTGGCGGGTATCCAAGATTCGTCCTAAGGCGAATGGCTTTTTAATTATATTATTTTCCTTGATTAATTACTAACAACAACAAACATGATTATTTGACGTGTATCTGCATACATGCTAGCTAGCCAGCCGGTCAGCCTGCTTACATGGATGCATGCATGCATGTCTATTTATCTGCTTAATAAGATGAGAAAATCATTTTAGTATAACTATTTATAGATATTTAACTGCTCAACAAGTCCCCGAGTACCGAGTTAAATTTCTGCATAGTTATCAAGTTCGATATTAATTATGTAAAAAATGTGTTTTAATTTTTGTACATGCAGTTACTACTAAACAATGACGATATACTAATCTTATCATTCTATATTTTTAATTCGCAAGAAATTATTAGTTGACGTGGCTCCGAAATGGAAATGGCAATGGAATTCTCACGGTTTCAAAAATCTACATAGAGAACTGAAGTTTTCTTTATATAGTTTCACTTGATACCTAAGATGCATAAATTGACATCGTTTTTTTTATGCGGTCATGCGTGCAATTCTGATAAAATTAAAGAAAAATTTTTAAATATTAAACTAATGATGATTTTTCGCATATTTAGAGCATAGATGAGCAAAGCACCCTGCGTTCTTCCTACATTGGCGTTAGGTGACGAATGCCCAAGATTCGTGTCAAAGTGTATATGGTGTTAATACTATACCGCTTGTCCTAGAAGGTATATTGTATTAGTGTAGATATATGCAACACCCAGAAGATCTTAAGAAACCTTTTATTGCGCTGATCGAATCAAAGTGATTTTCTGAATTGATTTCATCGCTTCTGTCTGTCTTGTATTTAACCCTACAGATCGCAATATTCAAGCTATTTCGATCTAATTCTACTGATTATTAGACTATTTTTACGACCGCTTCTCATATGAAGCGTTTCGTTGAAAAAGTCTTCATATGCAAAAAAAAAAAAAAAATGCAAGTTCTTTAAATTTTCCGACAACAATCACTGAGTAATATGCTAATGTCGGCCTGCTGGATGGACCGATGTGTTGAAGTCCCATTTATGTAACTCATCCTACGAAAAGTTAGCGTTTATACGGCAAAATGCTGTAATTTTTAACATTTCACAGTGAGAGTTAGTCCACAACCGTAGTTTGACGTAGGAATTAACTGCAACAAATTTGGATTACGTTGCCTTATCATAGGTGTACAAACCATTTCGTTCCGTTTTTTTTTTGCTTTGATAAAACTCAACTGTCTTTAAAACCTGCTTGTTACAAAGCACCAGCATTATCTATGGTCTTTCGCCATTTATCGCGTAGTTTATGGATACCCACACGGTAGAAACGTGTTGGTTTAAAGGCGACATAGCTATCGGATTTCATGGTTTTCACGACAGTTTCTATAGTTTGCGTATCTTACTGCGTTTTCACTCCAAGCTAACTTAATCTTGTCGTTGAGACCGGAGAAAATGCAGTTCCATAAGTGACATCCATCTCTTTAAACTTTGATATGCACTGTCCGACAGCTTGTAAACAACTGAAACTTACATCGTTCAAACATCAATATCCAAGTTATGTATACCTGAAACTAGGGGAAACTGAGCTTCCCGCATACTTTTTATGAAGCAACCAATTCCAGCGGAACGAATTTATTTGCATACCTAGTATTTCAAACCCCACCTTAAGTAAGGGCATTCATGAGAAATGGCGCTTTATATGGCAGCAAAACCCTGCTTTATGACGAAAATAAGTAAATAATAATAATGAGGTCTTCGCGAAGAAGGTTCCAGGTTCCCTTTTGAAACTCTTTTCCATTTATCTAAGAGCTAACTATTAAGCGTTTAGATATAATTTTGGATAATTCGTGAAAATAAACAAAGAGTGGTGTAAGGTGCCTAATACTCGGTCTTGATCGGCTACAATGTGCTTACTTGCTTTTTATTTAGTGAAATGACTTTTTGCATTTTTATTTCCTTCACCAATATATATAGAAATTATAAATACACAGGGGTTTTAAATTTTACTTTAATTTTTTAATTTAAAAATATATAAAAGAAGAAAGTACATGTCATTTCCAAAATTCATCAAAGCCAACAACAATAAGATCAGCAATCACAATCGAGTATCGGTCATTAAATAAATGAATGCCTACCGCTCATTTTATACAGAAAGTATTAATTTATTAATTATTATTTTTATTTTTTTTTTTTTTTTTTGTAATATATTTCAACATAGCGCTGTGTGTTTTACGAAAAGAATATAAAATCAAAGTTTTAATTACGTTTGCCATATAATAATAAAATCATTAAATTACAAACACGTGTATGGATTTTAGTCACTTTAAACATACCATACGATCGCCCGTTTTTTATTCACGAATTGCTTACGGTATCCAACATCGAACTAATAAAACGTATAAATTTCGTATTTAGTTTGCAATAGCCAGAGATTACCGTCAGAGGGCCCGCCTAAGCTTTGAACTTTATCTTAACATATCTTTCAAAAATTTCCAAAAAAAAAAGGTTAAATAAAGCGGCCATATGTTCTTACTTCCATTGCAAATATTTGCAAGTCGTCTCAGTGCGCTTGCTTCCAACTAGAAGCTAGAAAATCACTATCAATATTGTAATACGTAATGATGGTCATGGAAGTCCGCAAATTGCCAATAGATATGGAGTGCTTTCAATCAATTCCATAGCAGGGCCACAATTTACAAACACATTGGTCAAATTTGCATATCTTCTTAAACTAGGCACATCGACACATGCCTGGAGAGGAGAGAAGGGTTCTGTTAAGAATACGTATACTGGATTCAAAGTAAGTAGGTGACCAAAGCCAGGTTATTTTTAAAGCGTTTCTGATCCCGCTTGTCAAATTAAACGGCCCAATTGGGGCAATCGCAACAAGCCTTGGTAAACCACACTTGGCAAGTTAAGCACTCCAACTGGGGTTCAGGCACAGTTATCAAAAAGCTGCATACCAATAAGGTGGAATAAGAATCTATTGGTTTTAAAAATCACACAATTATCACAGGCCGGGTATATTCGATCACCTATATATTTGTAATGCTTAGGAAAAGACATCAGCTAAGGGAAATATAAATAAATGATTGAACAAGATATAATCATATAAAATAACATAAATAACAATAATATACCTAAAGAGCGTAAAGTTTTCATCAATTCAATTAACAAAGGATCAATAGGTCTTTCTTCCAAAAATTGTTCTTGAAACTCCCATTAAGTTGATCGATGTAGCAGATCGCTCATACTTAACGAAGAGTTGACAGATTTTATCATGTCACTCAAAATTTTGGCCAGACTTCTTTAAAGTTTTAAATGACATATTGAAGTTTTCTGTTTTAATGAAACTTCTGTATCAAGTTCGAAAATCGATTAAACCAGAGTAGGTGGGGACTCACTTACGATTGTGAAAAAATCATACATAGATAAAGCAAAGTATGTGAATACGATTTTTATTCAGTATTCTTCTCCTATTTAAAAATATTGTTTGAAATATATTCGATATACGATGAATATAGTAAGATGGGCGATATGCGATTTGCGATATATATATATGATGAGATAGAGAGTACAATGTAGTATATTAAATGTGGATACTAAAAAATTCAGAGCACATTTGTTGGATCCTTATCGAAATTCTGAAAATCGTCCTTATGGAGATTTAGACAGATTTAGTCTGAAAATTTGGGTCATATCGGATCTGAACTACAAAGAGGGTAACGATGCTTGAAATACTGTAAAAAATTCGAAGAAAACGAAACGATTTGAAAAAATTTTCGATCCAGAAATAAGTTCACTGAACAACGGAAGAAGATATTGATTTTAGGTGTTGGGTATTCGAAATTCGTTGTAAGCGGCAATGAGTAATTTTCACTTGATTTTTCAAGTTGCACTACATTTCAATTTAACATAATTAACAATCGGTTGCATTTGTCAAATTTTTTCGTAAAAAAAAAGATTTCATTTTGAGATTTTGTTTTCGAAAAGGCAGAAAGCTCTCTGAATATGTTTTAAAAAATTACTTTCCAAGATTCGATGTTGTTTTTATACCAATCACTTCATCCACTTTATTGAAACGTTTACCACCCCAGTCAGTGCATGAAACCTATTGTACATATTAAGCATACCCGTCTGTCCTTCTGTCCCTCCGTCCGCCTGCGTGTCTTTTGTAAGCATTCCATTGGCCCCAAAATTGAAGCTATCCACTTCAAATGTGGCAAAAACATTGGAAGACACACCTACACTACCACGTAAACCGAGACAGTAGCTGAGATATCGCATAAAATTGGTATGGATTGTGTTGTCTTCATCTTCTATATGTGTTACATTATAGACCGTACATATTATTTATGGCTTTAACGCATAAGCGCTTGTAAAAAAAAAAATGCAAAAAAAATGCGATTAATAAGCAGTGAATTCGTTAATGAAACACTTATATGAAAAAAAAAAAAAAAAATGAAATAAAATGTGAATTGAAGCACAGAGTAGGAAAATATATAATTGTTTAATGAATATAAACGTTTAGATAAAACGCTTAGCCTCAATGATAATAATTATGATAATAATAAAATTATTTTTTTTTTCTCACTTTATGAGTTAACTTTGATTCTACATTCCACTTAAACTTATGGCATTTAATTATAATCGTAAAGTCATAAAAAGAAAATCAAATAATAAAAAAAAAATATATCAAATGGAAAACTGGCAGCAATCAACAAATAATCGAACATCGTTAGCTGTGCAAAGAAAAGAAGAATGAGAAAAGATATGAATAAAAAGGAAAACATCAGAGAGAGAGAGAGAGAGAGAGAGAGAGAGAGAATGGAGGATTAATTAAAATAAATTAAAAAAAAAAAAAATGAAAAGCTAATCAAAAGAACTCTGTCAATAAAGTAACGGTGCACGCGCGTTTGTTCCTCTTTAAGGTGAAATTAATCAGAATGCGTAGAGACACGTTGCGACCGCCAATCAACCTAAAGTAACTTATGTTCAATTTAAAAATAACTTTAACATATCAACATAACTTTAGTGGAAAAGAACCATTTCTAATAAACATTATGATACTGCGGTGATATCAGGCTGCGAAAACTATGTGAGTGAGGATTGTAAAGATAACAGTGCCCGGCAAGATCTCCAAGACCGAAATGAGTGAATCTTTGACTTGAGCTGAGGCGCGTGGGAGCAACCGCTCTTTAACTAAATAAATCAAGGAGCGTATTACGCATCGATCGTCTTCTGTTGATCAACATGATTGATTCATTGATTCATCAAGTTTCATACTAGGTCCTATAAACTAAAATCGGTGGCTATAAGATCTACTTCTACTTCTACTTCAAAATTGTGTTAACCTCCTTGTAATGCATTTTATAAAAATGCGCTTCAGCTCTTTTGAAATGAGTCATTGTTTTTTTCTTAGGTCGGATAAAATTATAAATTGTTTATAAATAATTAATTTTTACGTTTATGACGAGTTGAGAGAAATTGTTTTGATTATTGTTAAGGTTACGGTATGGTAAATGTACGGTATGGTATTGTATAGTGCGCACTACAATGCAAAAGAATATTGAAAAGTTCAGTAAAGTAAAATATAATATAGAAAAGCGTCTATTATATTACAGTATAGTATAATGGAGTGGTGTACACTGTGCTTCGGTTTAGCAGAGTAGAGTAGAGTACGTTATGATAAGCTATAGTATAGCAAAATACAATTTCATATAACAAAATGTGACACAGGAATGGGCAACCGCCGGTTCGTGATGACGTCGAGTTCGTCCCGCTACGTTTCAAATTTCAAATAGCAGCATAGCAGTGCGGCAATCGAGTCTTGTTCGTGCTTCCGCCGTGATATGAAACTTAAAATTGGCCCGTTGAAGGACAATGTTGCGCAACCCTAGTAAAGTACATAGTATCCCACACAGGCACACACGTACACACACACACACATATATATATGTGTAGAATAATGAGGCTTAGACAATTATGCTTTCTATTTGATTTTTCTTTTCGTTGGGATATCTACGTTACGCTATTGTAGTGGATTGTATTCGATTTTTTATTCAACGTAGAATGTATTTAGCAATGCATTTTAGAAAAATGCAGTTTATAATTGTTCTCCCGCTTGTTTGGCATTTATCTCTTCAAATGTTGTAAATTATAACTGAAGTTCTTTCTGACAAATTTAAGAAAGTTCTTATCGAGAGCGAATCAATTGCTGTTAAAAGTTATAAAAGCTTGATGATCGTGATTTTATTTCTCAGCTTATTTGCAAAAGATATTCTTTAGAGCTCATTTTTTAGTGATCAGCAAACGTATTCCTTCCTATTCAGCAAACTTTTTTTATTCCACTTTTACACCTTCCGTTTATATCCTCTTCTTATTGGAACAAACGTATCAGCCGATAAAGACGCCAGTGCCACATATTATTGTTGTTTTGGTTCTCGATACTGTCACACTACTAGTGATCACCTTTGTGGGCCACAATTTTCATTAGTGTGTTAACTTACGCACACGTTATGAGTTCATATCCGAAAAGTTTAGAAATACATCGCTAAGCTACAAACAAACAAAGAGAGTGCCATAAGCCAAGGTATATTTTGGAAATCGTTGAAAAATTTGATTTGCAAACTGCTTGTCGTCATTCCAGCCAGCCAATCGCTGCTTATGTGCACCAAAAGCCATGAAATATAATTTCAACATTGAATCCTTAAATGTTTCCAGTCGAGTCGAAACGACGAAAAGGACCAATTCGATATCGATATATGGACAGATACAAGATTTTGATAGAATATTACCTAGAAACATATTTCTTAACTATAAGCTAAGATATAGTATTCATTACATTACCATTGGGCGTGGTTTAGAGTTTCAGCTAACATAAATTCCTTAACCTTTAGGAACTAATGTTGAATTAAGTTTCGCTACTTTTACTTACCTGACGTGTTGCCACATAGTACTTAGGACGCAATCGCAAACTTTCTCTGAATCGGATCATAATTTATATTGTACACGAAATTCCTAGGTTCAGAAAACAACAAGAGTTATAAGCGTTGAGGTGCATTTCGCTTAATATTATAGACTTATCACACTTATGCCTTTCACCACACAGGTGTTTGTGTGTGTGTGCGTCAATATTTTAGATGTAGGATGTAGGTAGATATATGCGTATCATAAAGACGTATGTAGATGAATGTGAGTGAATGCTTTTGCATAAATTGAAAGGAACTTTCAAGTATAAAACGTCCACAATCTTGATTTATTAACTTACGCTGTGATATTCAATTCGTTATTAACGTAGTATTATTAATCAAAAGGGAAAAAATTGCTACGATAACCAGTTTAGGGGAAATTTAATAATGAAAACAAAATCGTATGCGTACGTGTGTACGTATGTGGGCGGTAGTAAGTAATATAGAATCATCAATCGAAGTGCTCGTTACTTACTTACTTACTTACTTACTATCATCTATATGAGTGTACGTGAACTGTGGTAGCTATGTCGTATGCTTTATGCAGAGTTTTCTTGATTATGTTATAATTATTTGAATATTAAATCGGATATTGCTGTAATAAAAAGAAGGAAGAAGAAGAAGAAGAAGAAGAAGAAGAAGAAGAAGAATAAGGATACAGAAAGGAAAGAATAACAAAAAATTTTAGAAAACAAAAAGTTTTTCTCTAATTTTGACAGAGAAATCATCATCACACTCAATCGGCTGGTTAAGAAGAAAAGACTTAAATATTGATCTTTGTCTATCTATATATAAATATATATATATATATATATATATATATGTGTGTGTATATCTATATCTATGTATGTATATATATACATATAGATATACGTTATATATATATATATATATATATGTATTAAGTATATGCATGTATATGTATATATATATATATATATATATATATATATGTATATATATATATATATATATGTATGTATTAAGCAACATGAAATTCTTTATCATCAACAATAGCCATACGACAGCTCACCAACAGCTAGCTACCAACAAGAACCACAACAAAATATCTCAAAAAAAAAAAAAAAAAAAACATAAACTAAAATTTAGGTTTTTAAACAACATTAATCATAAAATGTTATTTTTACTTTATTTTCCCTTCTTTTAGCGATTTAGATTCGTGTGATAAGCGTTATTAAACAAAAACGTTACATAAATAGCAAGAATAAGTAAAAATAATTTGAATAAACGAACAATTTTAAGACTAAACGTTTTGCTCTCAACTTCAACTAAAAGAAATATTTACAAGAAGGACAACCGCAACAACAATAACAACAGGAAATGATATTGCTATTGATTAACCTGTTACGGGAAGACCGATCAAGTCAAGTCTTTCTCTGTCAATAATTTTATATGAAACAAAAACAAAAAAGAAATAAACAAAAAAAAAAACAAACAATGAAAAGATATTTAGAAAAATTTATTTTCATTTGAAGTTTTGAAAGAAGAGAAGGAAGAATTCCTGTATAAAAAGCTGGCGCGTATACGCTTATACCTAATTCTGAACATCTGAACAGAGCTTTCTGTATGTGTAAGGATACCTCATCTATATATATACTATACAAATCTAAATCTCTCCCAGCCTCTACCTTCCGCTGTGTTATCATTGTGTGCTGTTGATGTCTTCACATCATTTGCTGCATCTGTACATTAGGGTACTGGTTTAATAATAAAAAAACGAAAACCAAAATACATTAAATATTTCTTTTTTTAAGTAAATATTAATTATTCATAAGCATATATTTCTTATTTATAACACTTACTTACGTATATATATATATATATATACGCATACGTTCACCGGTTTATTATTTCATATCTATACTCATATACGAAAGTAACATTATTATAAGAGACATCGTAGTGTTACCTCATAATTCCAAACACTTTATTGACTTCCCACCTCTATCTTTAACATCTTCTCTCATTTCAAGCACATAAACGACTGACTTCTAGAATAGCAAATTTCATCAAAATATCTTATACTCACTGCGTCGGCCTAGGAATTTACTACTTCTTAGGGTAATTGAAAGACAAGGAAAGGTCAAGGAAATGCTTACATCTCTCTAGGTTATCTAGATTATCTAGGTGACAGGTGCCGCTAATTTAGATGATCATGTACTCGTTATGTAATCTTTGTTACGTGATTGCAAACCCAAAGTCCGTAGTTAGGAGGAGTTCCCTTCGCATTATCTGCTCAAAAATCTGATAACTCCGTAGTCCGCATAATCGCATTACTAGCAAAATACCGAGGCGCACCGCACTGTTAAGTAACTTCGCATCTCGCAGGACACTTTATGGTACTTTGACATGTCAGCGAAGATCTAATTTTTGTTGCCTTCAAATTGAATCGTACACTGTTCACTCTGGACTACATCTACCCAACACATTAAACGCACGTAATGCGTTATGACAATCTGTCGTTGACAATGATATCAATGAGTTTCTTTTTCAGACGAAGAAGCTATAAAGTCATTGCTGGTATACCCGATCGAGTGCAATAAAAAAATCATCGGGAGAGTTGAGTTTAGTGCGTTTACATCTTATTTAAAAAATATGCGTTGCGTGTATGCATTGTATGCATACATCAATGTCGTTAGAAAATAGAAAACGGATAGAAATGCTCGCAAATGTTTGATTTGTCCATTCGTTCCAAAGCAGTAAAGTTGTCTAGCACCCCTCTCATAAGCAATTTGGTCTCTTGATTGGGCTCTAATTTATTCACAGATTGCCGATTACGGATGAGGACAAAATGCCAATACTGACTGAATGTTTGCGAACAAATAGCTCTTTTAACCGACACTCTTAACTAAAAGGTAAATAACTCGCTTGCGGCCCTTGTGAGTTGGAATTTTGTGATGGAATTTCTTTCTTTTATTCATTTTATTTCAACACATAATTGTTTTCTTATGGGTCGCTGCCGTTTAATTGTTCTGCCAGATAATAGTTAACTGGACGAGATCTTACAGTTAAAACGAAGTACCAGTTAGCGTATAACGTATTGTTCGTTTAAAGAATTGCTTTTAACTTTGGCGTTTTATTCAAAGCGGCCTTAAAGAGGAATTAATTAAGTGTTTGTAAAAAGAAAAAAATCGAAATTGAAGAAGAAAAGTAGCCAAAGAATTGGTGTTAGTTCGTCTAGTAAACGTCTATGAAAGTGTAAAGGGTTCTGACATTGAATATGCTAGGCGTTATGAACGTGTTTGGAGAGGACGAGGCATAAAGTATCGTAACAGAACGGTTAGTGCATTGTTTTTCCATAAACCGAAGTAATATTCGTCATTCAATTGAAAGATCTAATTAGTTGATAAGTAAGTGAGTTGTTAGTACGTCCCAGAGGATAGGTAAGCTATTTTTGAAGTCATGTATCATTTTTATGGAAAACCATAGATTCTAACATATATTTGATATGCATCACTACTAACGGGTGGAAAAGGCCTTTTTTTCTTTCTCTCTGTCTCTCGCTCTCTCTCTCTCTCTCTCTCTCTCTCTTCATTATTGCGATTCCATTGCGCACAGTATTTTCCTGTAAATATTACAAAAGAAAATTCTTTAACGAATTCCCTTTAAATTCTTTAGCTTTAGGCTTCAACTTTACATGCCGTAAGTGGAGTGCACTACCACATTTATTTCGTTTGGTAAAGTAAAGTTTTAAATTTATATACAAATATTCTCTTTAATTATAAGGGAAAGCATTCAACTAACCGTGACGTTCAACGACTAACTCTCTTATTACCACTATTCCTTTCTTCTATTTACTCGAGATTTGTTCAAAAAATACGCGGAAAATTGTATCTTTCTTTATATATATATATTTATATATACATATATTCATCAACAATAATCTTTTCATCTTCAAATTACTGTAAATCTAATACAGCCCCGCATTAGAGTTTTATTCCCATTCTTGAGATTTCTGTGAAATATAATTTTTAGGAGCCGGAAAGGATTTTATATTTCTGTCTGTCAAAATGTTGACGAAAAGAACTCGCCTACACGTGAATCGTTTGAACTTCAAAAAATTATATAGAAGATACAAATGGAATTATGGAATTCACTTGAAATTGCTTTTGATTAACTTTCAACGATTTGTCAAACAAAATTTGTGCATCATCTTTCTCATAACTAAACAAGCATGTGTGTGCAAAAGCACTATAGCGTTATAGTGGACCATCCCCCACCTTACAAATACGCATTTAACCACTTTTCAAAATGAGACATTGTATGAGAAGTAGTCGAAGGAGTGGTTCGATCCGAATCATTTGCAATAGCTTTAGCCCTCTGATCAAAATGCGTCGGTGCGTAAAATTTAACCGAAATATCTGAAAAATTGCGCTCTCTATATAAATCAAGAAAGCAAAGCAAGAAAGCAAAGCAAGAAAGCAAAACGGACAGACAGACAGACAAGTTTACAATCACTTTCTGAATCGATTGGCATAATAGAGAATGAGTCTAGTTCAAGTCCTTCCGCGTACTGCTTACATCCGACCAAAGCTTAATATATCCCTATACCACTAGTGCTGTAGATTCCCTTCGCGAACGATATTTTGCAGATGGAATTTCATCAAACCGAAAAAATCAGCCATAAGTTTTGCACTTCGAAATTCGTGCTCAAAAATTCATCCTCTTCAAAATATATTGAATTCAATAGCGGGAGGCATGGTTTTTGCTGCTCTTCTTCTTTTTCTTCGATTTGGTCGATAACAAATCTTGAATAACTGTTGCGTGCAATTAATTTAATATGTATGTGGACATGACAACTTTACACGAACTAGTGCCAATTATTGTAGCATTACAGTATCATAGTCCAACACGCAAGCAATTAAACGTTTTATTAAAAATAAATTTGAAACGCTATATACCTTTAATTCTGTCCCGTTGCCAACAAGAGAAAGTAGCGGGAGCAATAAAAGGAATGTTTTCATTCCGTTGGTATTCGGCCAAATTCAGGCGAATTAAAGACCTATAATATGCGACTTGTGACAACCACTTGTCACTGACCTGAGTAAATCGAGTCACTTAAACCAAGGTTTCGTAAGAGGAGACCTCAATGAAAGACTCTTTACAGACAAGTCATTTGTATTGTTGCCAATTTTAAAAATAATTACGGTAATTAGTATGCAAATAAAATAAAAATAAAAAAAAAAAAAACAGCGTACTTTCTGAGCAAACCTGGTAAATATATCCTATTATGCATCTGAAATTACTTTCATTCGCTACTTAATGCAATGCTCTCCTTCAAACAAAAAAAAAGAGAAAAACAGAGTAACAAACCTGGGGACTGCGGCTTTCGAAGAAACGAAGACTATACCGAAAGACAGGAACTCAACGTTGGCCTCACTATGCGAGCCTTTTCTCAATGTACTTCAACGGCCTTCATTTTACTCTTGTCTTGGTGGCTCTAAAAACCTTAACACTCTTAAATACTTGCACATACACACACACACACACACACACACAAACACACACACACTGTACTTTATATCACTACTTTCTGTAGGTGTAAGAAACTCGAATTATTTTTAAAATTATTAATTAAATTGCATTTATGAGACATTTTTAATTATATTTTAAGTATAAACATTTGGTTTTTTTTTTTTTTGTTTTTAAAAACTTTTTTTAGATTTAAGCTGAAAAGGATTTGAAAAATTGAAATTAAAAAAATAGAAAAAAAAAAAAAATTACTTTGTAAACATGCAAGCAATGTATAAAATGTTTTGGAGGCAGAGGAAGAAGGAAAATAAAGGTTAAGCCAAGTAATCGATTGTCGCTATAAATTCACAGCAAATAATAGACAAAAGCTTTTAGTGCTTTAAAGCGAAAGAGGACGACGGTAGTAATGATGTGTAAAAGTAAATAAGACAAAAAAATTGTGTTTCCAAAACTTTAATTGTTTTTGTGTTTCCTCAATTTTTCTTATAAAACTGCGACAATTCTGCCTGTGCGTGCTTATATGCGTCTTAACGCGTCTTATTTGTCTCCATCACAAACATGTTGATGCTATTTTACAAAGTAATTTAATATCTCATCAAAATCACTTATGCTCGTTTTTCTGTTTAAATTGGCGAAAATTTCTTTGCGATGAGATAAAAAAAAAAAAAAAGAAGAAGAAAAAGGAGAAGAAAATTAAACAAAAAAAGCCTTAATAACCATTTAATTTATTTAAAATAATCTTCATTAGTAAAATTTAATTCATTTACCGTCTAAGAGTTTTAGCGATTGCTTAAAAAAAAAAAAATAATAATAATAATAATTTTTTTTCCGTTTTTTAGTTTTTAATTTTGTTTTTCGTTCTGTTTTTTCTTTAGCCAAAAGTCTTTTCATTTCTAAGATTTTGTCCATTGATTCTGTTTGCCATAAATTTCAGTATCCTTTTAAGTTCTTCTATAAAGCTATTACTAATTATCATGCTTGCATTCTTTTGTAGGTTCTCAATTTATGGATACTAGTGCAGCACCGCCTTTGCCTCTCCCCTCAGCTGCCACTGGTCCGCCAAATACTTTATGGTCAGTTACTGAAACCAAGCATGAAATTGATGCTGATATAATGCCGCCACCTATTACCACACAAATGCCAATGGGTGTTAGACGCCCTTCGCTGAATAACTCGGTCGCCACTACTGCCCCCCAGTCTAATTTAATTAGTGATCAGCAATTGGTTCATTTGAATGCCGTAACAGCTGATGTTCTTAAGACGGAGTTATTGGATGAAAATTCACAAAGCTCTCTGGCCGATGCCATGCATTCGCCCGAGGGAGCAGTAGTTACGTGTGGTGTAAGTGTAGGTGGGCCGCAAAGTCCTACTGCCTTGCAGTATCATGCCCGTTACGGTCGTAAAACCAGTATTGATGCCATGATATATGAAACAAACAGTATGCAAAGTTTTCCTGTTACAAATCCGCCGAGCACAGCAACGCCCATGGAAGTGGCTGCTGTAGCGGCAGCTGTGGAAATGGCTGAAATTGCCAAAGCAGTTTCGGTAGCCAAAGTCGATAAATTTATAACAGATTTAACCAAATCCACAAATGTAGAAGGCACTCCAACCAATGTTACGGCGCCTTCTCTGTTCGACGTAGTACCGAATACTGCAGCAGCTGTTATCGATCATGCTCTAACTGATATTTTGCAGCAAGCGGCTGTCACCAGTGCTCCAGCAAATACAGCAGCTACTGTTGTTTTAGAGCGTAATCTATCCAATTCGTCGGGCTCATCACCATCGGCATCGGGCTCTCCGTTGACGGGTTCGTCTCCAACCAATTCATTGACTACTCACAATTCACCGATTACCCAGGATATTATACTCAATTCAGAGCCAGCTGTTGCCTTATCTGCTGCTTTACCCATCCAGCAACTATTGCCCACTGGACCTGCCGGTACCACAATTAGCGTTAATAATGAAGTTGGAGCAGCTACCGCTTCAGGCCTTACTACCGACATCATTATGAATCCCTCGGTATCACCTTCAACGATCCTTTGTTCAGATAATGGGGCCGCCACAGCTGTAGTGCCTAATATTATGACACCCCATCAAGTGACAATGGCAAATTCTATACTCAACGATATAGCCATGCAGCCTCAGCCTACACAACAGGATGCTGCTGTAGCGGCTTTGGCTATTAGCAACATTATCATGACTTCACCTAGTGAAGTGAATGGGAATTCAGTGACGCCTACAGCAGCAAGTCTACAACCGGAAGTGAGTTCAGCCACATCTACGGCTGTTAGTAATATGATCATCAAGGCTGCTGCTGATTTCATTTCCAACCAAGAACAGCAACAGCAACAATCTCAGCAACAACAGCAACAAGCTCAAGCAGCCAGTGCCACGCAGATGCTAACTGGCCAAAGCACTTGCACTGCAGATGCCCTAAATCCATTAAATTTGCTCTTAACCCACAGTACCGTAGGATCAGCAACGCAGGCGGCCGTCAGTGCCAATAATCCGGTAGCTGAAGTTGCCCCGCCGTTTCCTTTAGCAATGTAAGTATAACTAAATTCTATATAACTAAATATGCTTCTGCTCACGCGCACGAAGAAGAAAGAAAGCAGCTCGTTGATTCAATTATTTTATTAAATCAAACGCAATATCTGCTTTTCTTGTTTCGTTTTCTTCTTTTTTTTTCTTAATTTAGAATCCATAAAATTGAAAGAGTTATTAAATCGCCTTGCAGATGGCATTATATATACAATTATCCGGATTGTGTCCAACAGATTTCCTATAAACTCATCAAGTTATATTTCCAGTAAATAAACTTCCAAGCCCAACGTAAATTACACTTGAAAGCAAATCAGTCCGATTCCTTGCACTGTTCGATGTCATACATTAGTTATGCGATGAGTTATGCGAATGGGTATTAGCTGGGATTTTTCACTTTCGTCTGTTACATTATGTGAAGGTTTACTGAAAGCTGTTCGAAAATGTCTTCCGTTTTTTCGTGAATTTTTTAAACACAAAATTTATGTTTCATACAATTACGGTCCGTACCGCATTTATTCTGCAAGTGATTGCAAAAGTTTTTCGATTTTATTTTTGTTTTCTATATATGTATATATTTTATTCAATTTCTATCAGAGTATTCAGAAATTTTGAGCCACGGTTTATTCTTAAGTCCGTCCGTGATTTGTGCGAAGGTTGGCAACCATTCGAAGACAATCAGATTATTTTACAAGATTGAAGGCCTGATCCTGTGCATCTTCCGAACTCCTCAACCACTAAAGAAGTCTTCGATCAGCACGCGACGAATTTCAACAGTTTCGTGAAAGATTAACAAAATTGGTTTTTTCAAAAAAAAAAAAACTTTCTTTTTTCATTTAAAAAACATTTATTTAAATATAATTCATTTTCAAAACAATTCATGTACTGTGTGCTGAGCGTGTGCAACGGAAATATTGGCTAAATGATTAGTAACAGGGATGGTAGTAAAGGAGAGGAAGAAGAGAGGAAGAGAGGGACTTTAGGGCAGGCAGGGCGGTCAGAACTATATGAACTAATTGAATTATGTGAGAAGGGCGGTTAGGCAGAGGGAGCAAGATACATATGACATGTGCAGGTGAATATTAGGCATAAGTTGTTGGTAAGTTAATGAGAGGCAATACTTGGACTTGGACTTAAGTAATGAGAACTTCTCTAATCGATACTGTGAATTCTATTCTGATGCTGAATCTCACTTTGTCGTTGTCCATAGAAGTAATATTAGTTTTAGAAATGTTAAATCCCTGAAAATGTCCACTAGTATGTGTTTCTTTCGCTTGGTCCTTAGTACTTGGTCTATTGCAATATGAAAGCACACGCTATTCAACAATGTCGATCCACTGCTAGTCACTCTTTCCAATTGCAGTAATTAATATTTATGCCATTGGCTTTGGACGATTATTTATGGCCGGGCTTACGGCCAATTGATTTTGCCTTTACTTCACCATAACGGACTGACTTTTCATCACAAGTTGCACTACAATGCCCTAGAAAGCTTGCGTTTAATGCCTTGTCGGGGGTATTCTAAATAAAAAAAGCTGTAAATTTGTAGTTTTTTCGTACCTCGATTCTTATATTATTCTCATAATATTTAATATTTATTTCGAGTCGTTGATTCGTCAGCATTTGAAGTAATTACCCATATAATAATGCTATACTGCACTTTCATATTGAACGTACTCGACATATAAGCATTTCTGACGATCGTCGTGCCTGCTCGTACAGCAGACATTCTCTGAAGGGCTGGTCAAATATGATACTCTGTTGTAATGTAAGACAGACATTGAGGTTTCATTCTGCGGGTATATCGAATATCAGAATTATTTTTTTTCCCGAAATGGTAGTTCTATGACAAACGTTTGTGCCTAATTTTAGGGCATAAACCTCATTAATGTTTCATCTGTGCTTGGTTTTCTACGATGCAAACGGTATTCCGATTCCGATTTTTTACAATGCAAGATTTTGTTGAGCAAAGAAGTTGCATTAAATTTGTGAAATGATATTTCTTGTGCAAAAAGATTTAGGATGTCGCAGAGAGCCTTTGGTGACCAGGCTTTGTCGGAGAAAAGTGTTTACAAGTGGTACAAACAATTCAAAGCAGGCCGGGAACGAATTGAAGACGAACAGCGTCTCCGACGACCATCAGCCTCTACCAATGGAAGTTACGTCGAACAAACCAAATATTCGATGTTCAAAACCTATCGATCAACAACTGCGGACCGTGCGCTGACGATAGTTTGGGCCTGAAACGAGTCGGATCTCGAATGGCATGAAAAACACTCAACTTCTTTGAAAAAGAAAAACCGTGAGGAGGCTATCAATCGGCCATGAAACCCATTATTACGGGAGATGAGATTTGCGTCTGCGCATACGACCCGGAGACAACCGATCAATCAAGTGAATACCTTGCAAAAGGCAGAGCCAAAGTCGTACTACAAATTCCCTCTGCCGGGCCAAGCAACTAACAAAGACTTTGAGTGCTATAAGGGCAATGAAGGCGATGAAATTGATTTCCGAGGATAAATACGGATTTTTCATTTTAAAAACCAATTCTCATGATGTTCGGGCCTATTAGTATGTAACCCTCCTTCTAAATAGGTTTAAAAAACAAACGCGAACTACTGTGAACCAATTTTATTACCAAATATACTAATTTCGACTACAGTACTCATATTAGGGTCTCAGCAAGCAAACAAATAGGTTTCGAATACCGTAAGGCTATTTCATCCAGCTATTTGCGCTTGTAGAACGATTCCTTCAGTCAACCCTTCAGTAAGAACGAGTAAAAACGCCACAATTAGGCTAAGTTGACTCTTAAGTAGCCTATGCTACCTCACCTCATGCTATTTTTTCTTCATTTGGTTTGGCGACAAAGCATCAAAAATTACTTACTTTCTATAAGAATTCCGCAAATTATAAAACTTCGACTTGTTGCCGTATAAAGGCAGTTACAGTTAGTTATATATGAGTGGGTTCACAAAATTAAACCATCCGATCCAAACTTTACATATCAATTTAATATGTTCAACTACCACTGCTCAGCGATTTTTGTTAACAAATTTTAAAAATTCCGAAATTTTTTACGTATAACTTTTTCGAAATGTAGCATTATGTGGGCATTGCTCGCAGAAATAGTCGAATCTGTTTTTAAGTCAAAATCAGCCTGCTGTAGGTTGAACACACGAACACATGGAAAACCAGCAGACACACAAGCTTGCATCGATTCAGAAATGAAAAATAAAAGATGGATCTCACTTAAATGCTTTTGGGTATTAAATACATCCTTACTAACTTAATATACCCTGCACAATAAGTAGTGTGCAGTATAATGACTGCGAATTCACCCGTGTAATAAATGATCCATCCATCTTAAGCCCTTGTGGCAACAGTACGAATTTAATGCCGTGAAAATTTAAACTTTCGGTAAAATTTTCCTAAGCGATTTATACGTTCAAATAAACATTTTTCAATAGATCGCACAGGCCACGTTCTTCATATGTCTTAACGATGAGGTCCATGAGGCTCAGCAACATATAGCTTGCGATGCATTGTGTGTTGCAATGGTATGTAAAGTTCGTGCAGATGTGTGCGGAAGAGCTCAAAATAGACCCGATTGTACCGATCGATTCAGAATTATTTTTTGAATCGTTTTAAACTTGTCGGTCTGTTTGTCCGTCCTGTTTTCTTGTGTTCAACCGGCAAATCGCAATTTTTGCAATATTCTGATAAAAGTTGTGACCTAAGGACGAACACTACTGAAAATGATGCACATCGGACCACTTTTTCCACCTCTTCCAATATAACGACTTATTTTGAACAGCTGTTTGATGAATAAATGTAGGGTGGTGCAGGTCCGCGAGACACTAGAATGCTTTTACTTTTTTTTTCACTTTGAACTCGAGAACAAATCATTGAAACGCTTCATAAAGGAAAGCATCGTATAAATATAAACATTGACGCGGGCTTTATTCAACCTGTACTCTCTAATTTACATTTGATTTCTATTTATATGATTTTTTTCTTTTTCTTCACTTATTACTTTTAACATTTACAGGGCTACACCACCGCAAGAATCTCTAATTGTCGCACTGGCTACGGAAAATGCTATACAAAATTCTGTAACGGCGGCAGCGATTACCACAAATGGAGCAGTGGTTACGCAAGAAACCTCGGCACAAGCTGCAAATTTACATCCTGCAGCAGCTGCCGCTGTAGGAGCAGTGGCCGTGGCGGCAGCAGCCGCCATACCACCAGCCATACCCCAAGAGATAACAACCATGTCCGATCAAGATTTAATTAGTTATATTAATCCCAGCACTTTCGATCAAGGTAAAAAAATGGAAATCGACGAAAATACATCCGTACCCGTGGTTTACACCGTAGATCGTCTTTTTTTTTTTTTTTTGTAAAATCGTGTAAACAGCAACAGCGCACCAACGGCGATAGAAAATTTGTAAAAAGGAGAATCGTTAGCGTCATCTATATATATGTTTTGTTATCTCTCTTAACTTTTGCTCTCAAGTCAAGAAGTGTACATTTTCGACTATTTTCTTTCATATACCTTTTCATGATTTTCCATTATATTCGAAAGTTGAACGCACTGGATTTACACGTCTTGCCTTTCAATGGCATATAATTGCGAAACAGAGATGTTTAGGTCTTTATGATGCCCAAGGAACACTGTATGGCAGATAAGAAGAAGAAAAGACCCCTAATTGTTTCTATATGAGTAATACACACAACACACACCCTTATGAAAACAGTGAGTTTGCATTCTCTTCTTAGGGCTTTAGGGCTTTACCTTGGAGTGATTGCCATATGCGGTATGCAGAAGAAATATAAAACATTTCGAGTATTTTGCGTACATTTGAGTATTTGTGTGAAAGTATTTGCAATTCCATGTGCCATACCAAGGCTTACTTTACAGTAGTGGTGTTACGCAGAGAGGGGTTGCGAAAATTTCGATCTCTAGATTGAACACGAAAATAGATGAAAATCGGGACATCTGACAGACAGACGCACAGGGAAACTTGAATTGATTCATAAAATGACTAAAAGGCTTATCCATATCACCTCCTTTTGGGTGTTGCATACGCCCGTACAAACTCAATGCACCCCGTTATATATAAGATAAAATGGTAGAAGAAGAGACTCAAACTTCACAGTTGCAAGTAAGATTTTTGAATGGAAAAAGGCCTACAATAAAAGCAAAATTCTCCAAAATCAAGTATCATGTGCAAACCAAAGTGCAGTTGTATTTTCTTATTTAAAAAGTAAAAGATGAATAAAAATTCTTAATAATTTTATTTTGATTTTTTCAGTTTAAATATAACTCGACGTAATAATATCAAGTAATTGGAGGACCAATTTTATGAAATAAAAATAAGAAAAAAGATGTTTTTTTAGGACGATGTTTAAGAAGAACAAAAAACAGAGCATTTTTTTAAATGAATTTGAAAAAACAAAAATTTATATCATTGAAAGTTTTAAAACTTTTAAAGGTACAAACACATAAAGCTCTTTACAATATTTTTCCTTATTCTAGATTTATACTCAAAACTCACATTTGCCTAATGAATTGTTTTTGAAAAAAAAAAAAAAAAAAAAACTATGTAACCTTATACAAAAAATCCACCAAGAACAAAACAAAATTGCTGAGTTTTGACATAAATGCAAAGTGAAATTACTATTAGAAAAAAAACAAAACAAAACATCTCAAAATGTGTTTTATGATGACTGCCATACAAAAGAATAAAAAAAAAGGGTTTTTATTTTAAGATTATTTGTTTATCTATGAAGATACGTATATGGATGTGTATACCCGGATTTATGTATCCGGATATTTATACCCGGATATTTATAACCGGATATATATATCCGAATATATACCGATACGAATGTATTTGTGTATGTATATGTATATTTATATACACGTACATGAATCTATATTTATTTAAAAAAGATTCTAAAATATTTTATCAAATGAGAAAAACTTTTTTTTTCTGTAAAAATAAACGGAGCATGGAAAGCATGTGCTTTAAAAGCAGCCTCGAAATTAAAAATAATAATAATAATAAAAACAAAAAAAAAAAATAAGAACAAAATTTATTATTTTCTTGTCACGGACGAGAAAAATCATAGATAATAGCTATTAATTTTTCTATAATTGTTATAAGTGTGCTTGTGCTTTTGTAAGTGTGTGCTAATAATGTCGGGTTTTATTTTCATATATATGTACTGTATTCTCTTTTTACCTTAATTTTTATTTTTTAGTCTGTCAGTTACTTGCTTTAAGCATAAAATAACCTTAAAAAATATTTTAAATAACTTCTTTTTTTATTACATTATCTCTCAGTTTGTTATCAATGCGTCAAAGTCAGTGTCATAACGTTCTAAATAGATTTTTCTTAAAGTCGAGAAATAGTTTTATACCCATCAAAAAGGCAAAAGTTTGCAATCCCTGAAAATACCTATTCGGGACTTCCTAGTCGGTATGTATATGTATATGTATATATAGACATGTAATCTTGATTAACCTAAATGAACTCGATCCTCGTTTACAACATCTACCGTAAAATAGACAAGTTTATTCATTTATTTCTTTTAAATACCCTAAACCACCTTACAGCTATTCATGTAACGAATTTTCGGACCGGAACATTGTATACGAAATAATAGCACATGTGCCGAATCCGATACGAATCATTTTCAATAGCTTTCGTCGTCGGCTCAAAATTCGTCGATATATAAAATTTAATCGAGACGGACAGGCGGACAGACAAAATTAGAATAACTTTCTGAATCGACCGATATAATATTATAAAAGGCGGGCTTATTTCAAGGCTCTGTGGGCCTTGCATACATCCGCAAAAACTTAATATACTGTTGTATCACGGGTGGTGGAGGGTATAAACAGCACATCAACGATGTCGGCAGGTACATAAAAGGAATATAACAGCGAATGCCTAAGTTTCAATAAAAATGCAACTATTTGTTGTTGTTGTTACAATAAAAATAAATGGATAATAAGTCTCTCTCTCTATCTCTCTCTCTCTCTATCTCTCTCTCTCTCTCTCTCTCTCTCTCTTTCTGCCTTACTCTCTCGCTCAATAAAAAAAATATAATTGATTTTCTACAAAATTTACGATGGCTTGCTTCCTTAACGCAAAAAAGAACTAAATTTGATAACAATGACGGAAGGAGACCTTCAAAAAGAAAATTATCGATTAAAAATGTATTCTGGGAAGCTGAAATATGATGGCATGCTTTATTGGCAGTCCCTGCCACTATATATATTACCGAATAGCTTTGCAACGGGATCCTTATTGATCCATAGCATATTACGTACCCAATACTGCCGTATAATATTGTTGTTAAAACACATTTTAGACCTCCAGCTTGCCGGGATTTATAATTCTCTCTAAGCCACTCTCAGTTAATATCAATTTTTAAATTAGAAATCTATTCACTTGACTTCTATCCATTAAAATTAAATCGGCGATATTTCGGACAAATTAAGAAAGCATAGGCATGGTATGCTTTAAGAATATTTTTTCTAGCCTTACGCTTACATAGCATGTTAGCTTACCATATTACATCCTTGTGATATATTTTCGACGTATCATACATTTCCGGGTTACGAAAACAAAGACAAGCGATTGATGGGTATCGAAAACATTCGGTAAAAACCGATTGTTTTTTTTTTTTTCTTTTTTTTATATAAAAAAATTTTGCAAAAATTTAATATAGATTTGTGGAAAAGAAAAAAAGGAAATTTCCAAAATTTTATAATCGGATAAATTTATATAAATTTCAATATTAAATATAAAATTATTATAGTTTTTAATTATAAAGAAATTTTTTTATTGCTTAAACACTAATTTAAAAAATTTTCAAGTCTGATTGTGCTTTTTTATTACTATATGATTATTATTATTATTATTATTATTATTATTATTATTATTATAGTTTTTTTTTGGTATTTTTCATTTTAATCTCATAATTAATCTTAATACCGTTTCTTCAAGAAGACTTTTTTTCACTAATTATTATTTTATACCTTTAAAGTAAATTTGTAGTCATTTATTATTTAAGAATTTAAGATTCTTCTCTAGTTTTTCTCCAAATCCTCCCCCGCCGCCACCAAACGAAAAGAACAAAACAAAAATTAAAAATGGAAACTTTCAAATTTTATTCGTTTTGGCATAATTTTATTTTGGAAAAAGAGAGTAAATTAAAAAATAAATAACAAAAATTTATGGCCATCATCAAGGAATGTATTTTCGTTTGTAAGATCAAGACACCCGGCAAAGGGATATCTAAACCTCGGCTATATAAAGTTTGGAAGCACGTCTGTCCGTCCATTTATTTCTGTAGCTCATAAGAAGGCAAAACATGTCTGCCGTTTATCAATGTTATTGACGTAACGACTTTTCAAAACGAGGCTTTATATACGAAGTGCAAATGTTCGTCTTTATCAAAAGCGGTGGTCCTTGGGCCAAAACTAGTCGATGTTAGACAAAAAAAAACAAGACTGACAAACGGACAGCCATGCTTAAATCGATTCTGAAAATGATTCTGAATTCATCAGCATATCTCAAGTCCCTCTGGCTGTTGGATACATCGACACAAGCTTAACACATCCTTTCATCACAAGTTGCTGCTGTAGCGCATAAAAAGCCTAAAAACAAAATGCAAAATTTCAATAATTCTCATTAATACATTAAACCATAGAGCGTGTGATCCAAAAATTTCTAAAAAGTGCATCATCCAAAAATTACCAAAAAGCTTACATTCATATAAATATGCGCTTGATGTGGTGGATATCTAAGATGACGGCCACGAGGTGATGGCCATTTTCTCACTTTTCTCTATTTCAGTTCATTATTTCACTGTCTTGTCAAAACAGTCAAATGCAAATTGTATGTGACATAATCTCAAAGATTGCTAAATATTAGATATTGAAATAATTACTAAATGAATATATATGTCGATTGTGTATTAGCCCCCCTTTTATACTTTCTATCAATAATTTACTAAAAAGTTTTTACCGCTCTTTAAATGATCAAATAAACGATGAATTCAAGCTAAATTTTCTATGTACAATCATACATATATATATGATTACATGATTACGTTATCCTTAGAATAAATTATATACATAAAAACACATATAACAAAGACAGATAAATAAATGGTTTCAAATTAAAAAAAAATAAAATCCGTTGTTTTTGAAATATTTTTGATTGCTGCCGCCTGCTTAGCCCAAATAATTCAATGATTATTTTGCGCTTTATTCTCATTCTTAGCACTTTGTCGTCAAGGTAGGGTTTCCAAAGCGGGAAAAGCGACGGCATTAACACTTTTCGTGTCTGACCACAACCCAGCGTCGCATACAAAGAATATTTATTTCGCTCTCTTAGAATTCTCTAAAGACACATACGTAAAACATATTCATTCCAATTGATGTCACATAACCATAGAAAGAAGTCTTGGGATCCTTTTAGCGGACGAGTCAATTATTGATGTATACTAGTGACATATATCCTGTATAGTGTGAATAGTGCGATCCATATAAACGCTATTTAGACACACCAGCACCACATCATCTGACGCCATCTGTGTTTTCGAAACGTAAAAGAATTGGTTTTTTCCCCACTTACTTACAAACCACAAGAGATACAAAGATAAAAATTTGAATTTGTATTCTACGGATGATCCTGAAGATACATATTTTGCACTTTGCTCATGTACGGACGGTGTAGTTTAAGAAATGGTTGGTTGCTTTTTTCCATTGTATTTTTCCGCAAACTTGAAGAAATTCATTTATTGGTAATCTACTTACGGTCCATGTATGCATTAGAAATATCTTTTTCAATGCGAACATGGAGGACTGTAGTGTTGGATACCAGAAAGACACTTGCGTTTACTTGCGTTCGATTCATTTGCAGCGCTATCGCTTGATGAGATCGCTATCATTTAATTGTTGCGCAATGTTGTTTAGAGCTTTTATGCATGAAGCATTTATCGCCCCCTTTTTTCAGAATGCACGCTTCAAGCTTATCGTAGCTTTTTACTTTGCATTCCAATTTTTTGCGGAGTGTCGTCAGCATTTCAGCAACAATTTTCATTGTAGTGATTGTGGTCGCGCTTTCTTCTCGTTCTTCTCAGCCCGTCCGTTGTCATCCCTCTCTATAGAATAAAATTTAGCGATTCTCTGTACTGGTTTAGCAATTCTCAGTTCACTGGCTTTTACATTTCTCCCATCTTATCTTATCAAATGTGCGATTTTCGTAACAATATATTGTATTGGATACACACTCACACTACTGAATTAAAAGTAAAACTACCTACTACCCATTTTGTGTACTTAGCCTATTTTTATCAAAATTTACTATGGCGGCAAAAGTGAAGGCAGAAATCTGGCATTTGTCCCGTGTATTTTTGGAGGAGCCACGAAAATGACCTAACGAATATTTAAGTAACTGTTTTTTGAAAATATCTCCGAGGGATCGTGAATTTTGAACGAATATAAAAAAATCAAGAGGATTTCGTTTCTTTAAAGTTTCCTTCAGATTGCTTTCTATTGTCAGTGCTCCTATAGGCGGATCCCCATTTATTCGTTAACCTTACTTTCTTAGCCGATAGAGAAATGTGCGCGCTGAATATGGGCTTTCTGTCTTAATTGCTAGGAGTGTGGACTTTCCACTGCGAAGTATACTAAGCTCACTCACTTTGCTAATAATAGGTATATATGATCACTATCTCGAAAGCCAAACTGAGTAGAAAAAAAGCAGTTATAGATCTTCACGTAGAGATAAACAAGCCCCGCCAAGTTGAGACTCACTGATTCACCGATAGTATGGTTGCGAGCTGTCGCTTCCAATGCTTCAAATCGAAATCTTTGTTTATCTAGTTTTTTATCAACTGCTTACTCGATTCGTTCAACTATGTCAACTATTTAACGAATATGCCTTTGTCTGCTCATTTGATCGTAGCTTTAGTTCTCAACAGAAAATTAAAGGCATTACACTGAATAATTAGTTGCTTCACTATTACCAATTAATTGCTTACTCTTATATGTCGTGATATACACTGTATACCCTCTATAAGCGAAAACTGACTACTGTGAACGAAATGTAACGAGGCTGGATTTTTTTAAAATACCTACGCCATGTACGCTATGAAATCGGTGTGTATATCTTTTTGGTAGGTTGATAGGACTGTTGTCAACAGCTGACATAAATTTCGAGACATCTGCCCTGTTGGGTTAGTAATAGCAGGGCTTGTTTTTCTTGGTTCGCCTGTAGCATGAACTAATCACTAGATTATTAAGCTGTTTCCGGGTCGTAAACATAAATGCAAATTTCGTCGTCAATAATCATACATCGTAGAATGAGAGAATATTCACAGCGACATTGTATCGCAAGCTTACGCTCTGCACTTGATGAGGCTGTTAGGACTATTCAACCCCCCCGAAGACTTGACAAGTATGGACTTAGCATTAAACCCGGAAAATATGCTTCCTCTTTATTTACTATTTATCCGAAAATAAATAAAAATATTTTGGGAAGAGGCGCAAGTCCATACTAACTTTCACTTTGATACAGTGTGACGTCCTATCACGAAACCATTGACAGAAATTTTACCCGTAGAACACTGACTAGTTAGTACTGCTAGTTAAGAGACTTTCAATAAAGTCGATAACCATAGATGTGCTAGTGGATCTGGTGCTCAAATAATTAGTTTTTAATCTTGAAACTTTCGTACTTACTAGGACTTAGGAGTGCATTCCCAGCATCAATCCATATCGACTGCGCGTGTACCGCGCTGCTTCTGCTTTCTTTTTTTTCGTCTTTCATTTTTGTGTTTTCTCTCTTCTCCGTTTATACAGGCATTTCGTTCTTTTCATTTTGTCTTCTTTTTGCCTTCTGTACACTTTAGAGTTATTTGAAGAAGACGCTAGATTGAAATGATAACAACAAATAGATCTCTTGAACGATATCAAGAAGAAATTTTCAAAGCGAATTTTATTGCCAAACTTTCACTTACAGTTGATGCCTCACCTTTTGCCATTGGCGATGCATTCCTTCAATTATTTAACTGGGGAACGCAAACCTGAGCATTGTTTGCTGAAAACGAAGTATAGTGCCTTTGACTGGGAATTATTAGCCATTCATTTTCGCTTTAAGAACTTTCTTGTTCTCTCTTGAACTCTTTTCAATTTTTACTCGATCGTTTTATGCCATTTACAGCGGTATGCTGACGTCATTGATTCGCTTTCAGTCATTGTGAAGTGCAATGATCTTGTGTATATTAATGTTCCCTGCGATACGAATCAAAAATGAGCATAAGACAATAACACCCATCACACAAATCGATTTCCATTGATTTTTATTGTTCGAATAGGTAGCGCTGCGCTTAAGAGTCTATGCACCCACCATACGTATCGCTCTCCATTGACTTTTATAATTCGAATACGTAGCACTGCGCTTAAGATTCTATGCATGCCTCGATAAAGGCCGGTAAAGGCGAGTGAACCTACGTCCGCTAGGCTGTGGCCTTTTCCCCCATCTCTTCCCCTCTTCCTCTCTTTTCTCACTTCTTTTCAACCGGTACCCTATTGTACGAATGGGAGACATCTCCTAAGTGATTGGGGCCATATAATTAAAAAAAAAAATCAAGTCGAATGAGCACGAATCAAAGCGAAATGAATAAAAGTTGATTCATTTATGCAATGCATTGTAAGATGGTAACCCGGTAAAGACAATGGTATACCAATGAAATTTGATTTCGATTTCATCAGAAAAGAAAATTTGGCACTTAAAACTTTAGAATGTCCGAGCACCCACGTATGTTAATGGTTTTTTAATTTATTGAATTCATTTTCATAGGCATCGATGTCATGGAGTAGTTAACTTTATTTCTATTAGCTGAGAAAATCGTATAAATAAAATAACTTTAATATCTTATAAATTCCTTACGTCTGCACTCAAGCCCATTATTCCATTTCTCTTTTTAATTTTATTTAATTTGGAAACTACGTCCCGTGCGCACCACATGAATAAGAGTGCGCCTGGAGTTGTAAAAAGCTTTTGCCATAGCTTTTTATCTGGAGGTTGCGGTTTAAATGCAATCCTTTTGTTTTTTGTAAATCGGAATACAACCTTGCTTTCCGTGATTATAACATGAAATGTTATATAAAGAAATGTGCTCAGTGTAACAGTTGAAGCGCGATCTTGTCAACAGAAATGTAATCTTGATTTTCTTGGTTTCATTTCCCAAGAGAGAACCAGCTTTCCAAATTATCTGTATTTTCGTAGCATATTATTTGGTAGATCATTATTAATGTTCCTTCCTTCTATTGGTCCTGAGTTCTTTCTTTCTATTCTAAAAACAATGATGATAAATGTTATCCTTTCTGGATGAGTATAAGTGATCTGATTATCATTCATGCTTCAACATTTTTATTCTTTCTTATCCGGATCGCTGGATGCTTTTAAGTTGAAGTCATCTTTAGATTCAATTCATGCAAATCAACTTAAAATATGTTATAGACATTTAAAGAAGAATTCCATCTCGTATTGGAATATGCAAGCCCATATATACAGAGTTAACCGACAGGTATTTGTAGCACTTGCAACTTACTGCGTGAAGTAAATGCGCATTCATGCGTATCACGAATAAATATGGACTCACCGTCTGTCTGTGGAATAATTTCAAACATTGTATTGGCATACGTTTGGAAACTACAAGGAACAATTTTTCATTGTCATATACACTGGATACAGAAGCTCATCAACGATGAAATAGTGTTTTGGATTTCGTTAGAAGTGGGGGATAAGGTAAGGTAAGGTACAGGAAGATAAGCGACTAGGTGTTTGAGGTAAGCACGTGAATGTTCGGGCATGCAATCTTGGATCGTCATGGTTTTATGTGAAGAGCTGTCCAGCTGTCCATCTTCGCATAAACTATTAAACCCGATTTTAACCACTTTGTTAGAGATCTTGGCGTTGACGAAACTATTCATCCGAGATTCATATTTAAAAAGGTAAGTTGTTGTATCCTTCGCTAGTCACAATTTTTTAAACCATGATAGTTTCGGGATGCCTCTTGTACGTAACGCGGAGAACCTCTGTAGAATCTGAGAACAATAGCTTTTTTTTCAGCTTGTTTAAACGGCATTTTCCTTGGGTAAGTCCAATATCAAAACGAGTTTTGTCAGAGCTTCTACACCACGAACTTAGACTTCCAACACTAGGTGCCTTATAGATCGGCAACACAACAAACATTACACATTACGCACGGGCAGACGGACAAAATCATCGCTCTCCAGAAATTAGCACACACCCTGTATGATCAAAATAAAATAAGATAAAAGTAAAAATGCTATGTGAGTAGAAAAAAAGCTTTCAGCATTTTTCCATTTAATTCATCATTTTGTGTCCAAGCGCTCCAAGCATTTTTTGCAAACCCACACTATAATTTCGTGCGAACAATTTCAAACAAGTTCAGTCAAGTCAAGTTCAGTTTGCTTCTTATCCAGAGGCAGTATTTATTATCTATAATACCAGCTGTACCAGTCTTACTTATCTACTGTTTTACTTTTTTATCTGTTAAAAAGCTCTGATGCATTTATTTTCGTGTTTGAAAGAAGGCACAAACCAAACACAACTTCAAAATGGCACAATTAAACGGCAAAGGAGTTCGGCGAGGTTCGCTTAATAAAAAGTCATTCTTGTACATGCATACACAAATACATTTCTTTCTCCTTTGTGTCATTTAAAAAACAATAAATGAAAATGACGCGAAGATTGTTTTGTAGCCAAATATTGTTATTGTGTTGAGAGCTCGGCCAGCACACTTGTCGTTTATGGGAAATGATTTTGCAGAGCGCACCACAATATTTCAGTTTTTACCCGTACTCTTTATTCGGCATCATTTACTCAGATATTGCTGGCATTGTTAGTGTAAAATTTTGCTTTACTCATTGTTGTGTGTCTGGAAAACGGAGAGAGAAATAAAGAGCGATTCGGCACTTTTTAACAATTGGTTACATGAACATATAGTTAAACATATGCTACATTTTTTTCGCTGATTTTTTTCTCACAACAAAGCAAATTGCACTCTTTCACGCTTAAAAAGGCGAAAAAGCCTCTCATAGAACACACAGTAGAGTAAATTTTGCTTTCAAGAAGGAAAAATTTTAAACAACAACAAAAACACATATATATGGAATATTTAAATGAATAGCTGGAAAATAGCCATTCCTCAGAGCGCGGAGTGCTCAGAGTAGGGTAAATACAACATTTAATTATAAGCATTTATTACATACTAAATGCGTGATCGAATGTGATGTGGGACCTCTGAAGTTTTCTGTTCGGTGTTGCAAACGTTTTGACAACATAAGTATGCCGCTCATGTCTAGCTAATCCAGGTAAAAAAATTCTTTTTTTCTCTTTCAATTAGTTGCGAGTTGCAGTTGCAGTTGCAGTTGCACGTTATTTTGCTAAGATTATTATTATTATTATTATTATTATTATTATTAGTATTTCTATATAAATTTAGCCAGAGAATAAATTCTAAGACTAAAGTCTTAAAGCACTAGCATCTAAGGCTTTCGGCTTATTGCTAAGATTAAAATCGACTTTGCTGTACATTTTTATAAAACCATTTTTCTCTTTTCGGAGAGTAAACTTTACTTTGCTATGCGCATGAATAAAATCGATGCTCGAGTTCATAAGCTGCATGCATTTACGTCATACAGGTTCGAGTTCGTGATTAGACGTTCATACAAAATAACTTGCTCTGCTATGAGCATTCATATCTAATCTCCCTCCTCTCTTATTTTCCGCTTATTTTTTTGAGAGTAAAATTAGCTTTGCTGTACATTTCTTATGACGAGCTGAGAGTGTAATAAAATTCTATTTCTGAGAGTAAAACTTACTTTCCCGTATATTTTTTTGTTTTTGACTTTTCTGAGTATGAAATTGTTTCTCTTCAGATATTTTTGGTTGCGTCTGAAAGGCGCGTTTTTGCACATCTTGTATGGTATTGTGTAGATACAATTGTATCTATAGATATCTAAATGTAGATATTTCGATAGTTGACTCAGTTTCTAGGTAAGAAATGTACAGGAAAGACACCAAAGTACATTTTAAAATTGAATTCGAATTCATTCGTGTTGGACGGTAAATTTTTTTAACGCGGGACTGTGTATAAAATAAAATGTACGTTATTTTGTATATTTTGTGAAATGAAATATTTTCGCTTGGAGTTGTTCAGCTCAGCAGCATTGCATTTAGTTTCCGAACGGTACAGAAGATGTGCAAATTGTTTATCGCGAAATTTTGTGCGAACGAATGTGCGTAAATAAATATAATATTGAGAAGAAAACAATTAATTTACGTATAATTAATGATAAATTAAAGATAAAATTATGAAAAACTTTTCGACATGTGCGGTTGCTGAGGCGGTTAATGCTGCTAATGTTTTGTTTCGAAGATATGCGAACACAAATACACGCACATAGGCATACATATTTGGATTTAATTTGTGTTTTAATTCATTCATTTGTTTGTAAAAGAGCGTGCATGGGAATGCAGTTGCTTTCGTGTTTTTTTGCCGTGTAACCTATAATAACGAGAGTTGATATATGTTTTTGCGTTACTTCGTTTTATTTTGCTTTGTTTTTCTTTTTTTTTTTTGGTGGAAATAAGTGCAACAAAAATGTGGCAAAGCTTGTAACAGAAAATACAAATCAAAAACAAAATAACTAAGGTACCGGAACGAAAAGTTGTCAACAACAACAACAACAACAAAGACAGCAAGAAACCACTAACGAGATTCATCTATTGTCTGCATCTGTGTATCTAATAAATAAAAAAAAAAAAACTTTGTATTTATATTTCTTTCGATTCAGTAGATAGCTGCACAACAATTTTAGTCGTTGTTGGAGACAAAGAGTTGAGTTTTTCTTTCTTGCTTTTCGTTAACGCGAGAGCCATTTATTTACAATTTACGAGTGCGCGTTTGTTTAAATTGCAACTTTTTGTTTCCCAAATAATTACAATTGTTACGGACTTTTATTCTGTACCGTTTTCTTTTATTTCCCAAAATGTTGTAAAGCAAGCATTGCGAATACGCTTAATGCAAAAATCCTGTGCAGCACTTTTTCGACTAAAGCAAATAATATATGAATGAAAAAGGCTCTCCAAACATTCTTTTCATGTGGATTATTTTATGTAAAGGTTTGTACAGACAAAGTATTAAAAAATCAGTTTTAACAGAATATCTCTCTGTCCTTATGTATTAAAGCCACAGATGTTGTAATCGATTTCGATATAATTATTGTTATTGCATATGTCTATCAAAAGCTATTTAGAAATCATGTTTTTAAATAACTACATCAGCCAGTTTCCCTCCCACTGTCTCGATTCTCGGGCATTCCTTCTCGGTGGATTATTTGATGTGACCTATGTCCGAGTTGTTCTGATTCGGTCTGACATCTCAATCTAATTTAATTTAATCTATCCCCGAACATATATTCTATCATAACTGCATATATATTATGTATATAAGTGTTTTACTTATGTATAACTAACTAACTAACTAAGATAGCAATCTACGCTAATTATTTGGCTAACAACTAAACTGAATTACTGGTAATGATGATTTTCTCTGTGACCAGTGCCAGCAATGCTACTACAAAACAATTCCTTTTTTTTCGACCTTTCGCAGAAGAGAAAATTTGTTTAAAATGTTAGTTCATCTGCGAGAGGCTACGTGAAACTTTTACAAAACTCGATCTACACGAGCGCGTAAATTATATTATATTCACTTTGGATCGTTTGTTAAACGTGTGGATGTTTGAATTCGATCTGATTAAAACACTTGTGTGGTTTTTTTCTTCTTTTTAAAAAAGCCTTCATTTCCAGCGAATCTTAATTACTGTAAATTTTTAGGTGTTGTTGGTAATGAAATAATTTTAGAATTTTCCGTTTTTCAAATTTTACTTCAACGCTATTGTTATTGTCGGAAGAATTTCAAATTTCTATATTTATTTATTCATTCTCCACATCTTTGCTTATAACTGTACAAAGTATGGATTTGCAGGCTACCGGATAATTTAGACCATATGCTAGCCTATATTGAAAACTTTACTGCATTTGAGATTTGAAGTCGCGACCTTTGCAGTTGTTTCGGTCTATGTTTACTTTTCGATATTTTAAAGCATCCTGTCAATTGGGGGACAGATGAACCTCGTTCTCCCTAAGCTTTAAGATGATTCGTTAAGTAAGTGCAATAATTTTGTTTGCTTCGTGAGATGATATTACTTTGTTTCCATCAAAAATAGGTTAATTTAAAAAAACAAAAATTCATTTTTCTTTTAATATTTGGGTTTTGACGTATGAGAGTACAAATCCTTGCCATGCTTTACAACAACAGATGACAATATTTCATCTCAGAATGTGGATGATTTTAGACGCGGATAGAATCGTAAAATCGAGAAAATGGCTGGAATCTTATTTTGAAATTCGTGCAACCATTTCAAGACAATCGAACGCAAATTAAAGCACCTGGCAGTATGTCAAAGTCGATAGACAGATAGGGAGTAGAGAAAAAGTGCATTTGAAGAGTCGGGTTTCAATTTTGAGAACATTTTTTTCCCATCTAATTGGCTGTTATGCCAGCCACTTTAAATATTTATATCGCCAGGATTGTCGTTAAAAAATTTCCTTATTTATCCTTGACTGGCTTTTATAAATGCCAAGGTTATGCCTTGTGAAGTTAGTATTTGGAATAGACTTGTTGAGTCATTTATCAAAAAACACACATAAAATTATGTCTAGCTGGAGAAACAAGCTTGAAAGCCTAGGAGAACATTGCGAGGTTAAGGTTTCTTTCAAATTTCGGTTATTTTCTGTGACGTTAGTGCATTGACAAATAAGTGAACTTTGTTTTATCTATTTTTTGTATATTTCTTTGTTTTTGTTTTGTATCAGAAACAATTGCGGATGAGTCAAACGTTACGTTGCGCAACAAAGTTCTGAAATCTACGCTTATTTAAGTTTCGTTTTCCGTTTTTTAGCCAACCTATCCGACTTTCCGGATCCAAGCAAAAATTAAAACACGTTTCCGCTGTGTACTTTACTCTATGCCGTATTATTAGTCCGAACAATAGACGATAAGTGAAAGAAAAAGTAAAAACGTTAACCCGATTTAGAAGGTAGAACGTTGATGAAAAGAGTTCCGAAAAGCCGCTGAGTAATAAGAATCTACCAAGTTGACGTGCAAAATTTGAACCCAAGGGGTCCATTCTTTGAATCACCTGCAATGTAATTGTTTCTACGAAAATTAAGTCTTCATATGGTGAAAACTTGCGTGTAGGACAATGAAAATTAGATGACAGCCCGTTTTGGGCTCGCTCTCATATACAAGAGCCCTCAGCAAAAATATGCCATGGAATGGATACATGGAAACAAGGTATCATTTTTGGTATTTGGCAAAGTAAAACAGTCGGTCTTTCTCGAGTATAATTTTTGAGTTTCCTTTTTTTTTTTTTTTTGTTATCCAGATCAGTTTCCATCAGGCGTGCTGGACGACCTAATTGAAACCACATTTCGAAAAAACTAAGTTTTATGTAACTTCTTCAGTTAGTGTTAATCGATAAGTTAGGATCATTACATAAATATTTTTCAGCAGCTAAAATCGTTAAAGCATTGGTCATGTTAGGAACATATACGTATTAGGGCATATATGTATTACATGCCACATTGCAGACGTACTCTATTCATCACTTCTGTATTGTAATAATAAGATTTTCAGTGCATTGTACAGAAGTCCTCAAATACAATTACAGGTGAATAGATAAATAAACGCGAACAGAAGTAAACTCGGCTTAGGTCGAACGTAATTAGACCCATTACTATCTTGGATTAAAGACCAAACAAAGTCGAATTACCTGATAATCGTTAATCGTGTGTTTTCACACTCTAACCGAATATCGTACTTACTTGAATTCATCCTCTTGTGCTTTTCACTATCGTCTCACTTGCTTAGTCTGTCTTATTTACAATGTATAAGCATTTCGGGTAATTGAGAACGAACTTGTAACGGAGATTATATTAAGGAAACGTTCAAGATAGAACTTAAGTATCTAAATGAAAAGAATAACGGTTTTAAGATCCCTATAATTTAAAACGTAACGACGAAATTGATCAATTCTTAGGTGATGGGGCGAATGGACAAATGCATCGCTGATTTTCGAATCTAACGAACGTTTGGTGTTCTAGTCAAACGCCGACAGCAAGCATGGCTAAAGGGCCCTATTCCCTTATTAATGTTAAACAATCGCGCAAGGGATACTCCGCATACGCGCAATACGATGAAATGGGGAGGGAGAGAGCGATGGATAGAGTGGAAGGTTTACGCTTGATCGGTAAGTGCTATGAATTTACCGACCGAGCTTACTTACCCCTAAACGACCACACGCCTATCATAAACAAAGTATGGTCTACTGCATTGGGGAGTAAGTCCTAGCATGGTGACCAGATAGTCGCGGTTATTAACACTTTACCGATCTATCACGCTACTTAATCGGTCGTCATTATTATAAACAGTCATTTGCTGCTTCGTATTGAGATACAACTGGTTACTTCGCCTTGTAAGCTTCGGCGTTGTCAGATCATCTTAAATAACTTAGCATTCGCGGAGACCGAAAAAGATAAGGCATTGAAAAGCGTTGTTTAGATGACCCTGACAGGTCATCCAAGTTTGTGATAGTTGAGCTTATCGTAATTTAGCGCCAATATCGTGGAAGTAAGAGATGTTATAATAAAAAGTGCGCAGGCGACTTCACCTGAGCGTAAGAAAAGCGCAGATATTCCGCGCGATGGTATAAACCAAACCGAAATCGGTATTAGGGAGAATTTGGTAAAGGGTTAACGGCTTAACAGTCTTATGTAATCGGTATGACAAACGCGAAAGTGGTGATGCAGAAGAAGGAAAAAAAGTAGGGAAATGTAAAATTTGTAGAATTTCTTGAGTTTTTGTGCCAGTCACAAGAGTTGTACTAGATTTGCAATGGGTGAGTAAGTGCCGTCCGTGTGTTTGCAATCACTTAATGCTACACATTTTCCCATGCAATGCGATCATCCTCATTTATATTCAATGTTTCAAGGATTATCATAATAAATATTTGATATTAATTAACTTATTTTCCCATCTATATACAATTGAAAAGCACACATCAAGTTCTCACCCTTCAATTGTTGAAAGCAATTTTACGCCTGAAATTTGAATTCGCTTTGCTTAGAATTCCTAATTTCATTTAATGTAAGATGTGATTTACAACCTCGTTGCGGTTTCATTTTATATGCCGACGAGATATGCGAATTTTCTCTTATGCAATATATCGACAAATATTGTTGTTATAAAACATTCCTATTCATTTTGTTCATCCATAATATCTAGTAGTCTTATAATAAATCAAATAAAAATTTTTACGCTTTTTGTGTAAATAATAAAATTTTAAAGCTAACAAGTAAAAGCCCACCATTCAATGCCCTACAAAATTGCGCTTAATACGATTATTCATTCATATGACGACTTTTCAAAATAAGTCAGCAAGTGATCGAAAAAGTGGACGACTCCGGACCATTGTCAAAAGTGTTCATTGTTGGACCAAAACACACCCGTGTACGAAATTTCATCAAAATACTTCAAGAATGATGATGACCTGTATAGTGAACACAAGACAGGTAGATGGACAGACGGACTGGAAACATTATCTCAAGGCTTAATGTAACCTTGTATTTGAAAAGCGATGTAGTTTTTATTTCATTGCAAAGTACAAACATGCCGATTATGCATGAAACAACAAGTCGGAATAATTGTGGCGACAGCCGTAATCAGAAATTTGTACTCTTTTGAGTGACAATTTTGCAAAAAGAACTTTCATCATATTTGATGATGAGACACATTTTCAACTCAGTGATCACATAGATGAGCAATATTGTTAAACCAGCAGTCCATTGAGTCTAGGAATGAGTGAAGAGAAACCAATACATCCGCTGAGCGTCACTATCTGGTGCGCTTATCGTGAATGGTTTATATTGGAAGTCACGAAAGTCAAGTGCATTGGTTCGATAATTATCTCGCAGATGATCGAATCCTTTGATAAAATAACAAGTTAAAATGATGTAGTTAGGCAAAGTCGATTTTTAAATACCCTTCACAAGATAATCTAATACAATTTCGTCTCAATATCTGTGGCAGTCATAAACTTATCGCCACAGAAAAGCTTATTTTTCATGAACATCATCATAACGGGAATAGTCCGAGAAATACTTCTATGTGGTGGATCAAAATTCCCCACAGCATTCGCATATCTCGATGATTTTCACCATAAAATATATTTATCGTAACTTATTGCATTTACACCCTAAGCCAAGTTAATCACTTCGGTAGCTTTAGATGCCTATTTTTCTAGTTTGAAGCACAACAGTACGCAGTGGGGTAAATTTTATTTGCTGACATCCATCTTTTTCCATCTAGATACACACCCACACTCGGTGACAACCTATAAATATCACGTCGAGAGTCAAAGTTTTGTGTACCCGAAATAGCTAGAGAAATGAACGCGTTCCGTATTCTTTACAAAGGAAACCATTTTAACACTGAGAATTTAATTGTACACCTTTTACATAGATACATGTAATTGTACCCTACGTCACTAGTGGTACAAGGGCATGTTAAATGTGTGCGGATGCATGCAATACCCAGACGGAGGGAAGAAATAGTGAAGAAATTTCTTATACTGACATGCTTTGCCGCATATTTGAAAAGACGTTATATGAACGAATGACTGGGGTGGGTGGTGTAGGATAGCTCTTTTACCTGGTAACATTGTCTTAAACATTTCCACTCTACTTAAACTGCTTAAATGCCGTCGGTCTTCTCCAAAATCTTAGCGATCACCTATCTGCGTCATAAAATATCATATATGCTGCGACTTACGTAGGCAATCATTCGGAATAAATCGCGTAGGATCTGAATATTGAGATCGATGGGAATGATTGAGAATCGGAAAACTTTGTGGACGAATAATTACGATTAAAAGTATTAAAGAAATTAATTTGAGTCCCTCTTGGAGGCAGTTCCTTCCCTTTGACTTTTTTAATTTTTCTCATTTGTCTAAAATGTAAATTAACCCCCAGTGGTTGGCAAAAGAAGACAAACGATAGAAATTATTTCAAATACCGAATATTTTTTTCCCTTATGATTAGAGTCGGATGGATTATCGCGAAAGTAAGAGTCGAAATTGAAAAGGTTAGTGAAATCAGCTGAATATCGGCCGTTCATGCATTCACATCACTGCAGTGGTCCTAATATAACGATTTTGTTTGCCGTTCTTTAACCCGGCAATAAAACCAAATCTTTTTACCCCCTCTTACACTTGATTTGTTTACAAGCTTTGTAAGCCACACAGACATTTGTATGTAAATAATGCAATCACTTTTTGTATATGTATTTGAGTAAAGTATGATAAAAAGATAATAACAACAATAATAAATCTGACTCCGTAGTGTTAATCTTATCTGGAGGCCCATATCACTATCGTTCTAAATGATAAATAATTAATTATATGTTGTTTTTGTTTAGTTAGTTAGTTAGCTAGTTAGTTATTTAGATGGTTAAGCGAACACCCTAAGAATAACAATAATTTAAATTCTTTTACGATATCAACATAAGCTGCTCCAAGATTGCTTAACGTGTTGTTGATGATTGTTTACACAAAAATGTTAATTTTTATAAAATGTGACATTTTTTACATATATTTGCATGCATTTTATAGTTAAATAAATAGATTTTAAAAATTCTTAACATGTAATCAGGCATTCGCTATATGGAATAAATACGAGTCAAATTTGCTTGTATCTGGCTTTTCAGGGATAACGTCACAGCCTTTTTTGCTAGCAGAATAATAATATTCGAGGAAGTTTTCAAGCATATATTGCATATGTAAGTATTTAGCCAAAAGAAATATTTTGGCAACACCGGACTCATTCCCATAAACTAGCTTTAATTCTAGGGTCTGGATGCGGCCAGCAGTGCAGTTACTGCGAATTTGAATTAAAAAAAAAGTAAAAAGTCACGGCCTACCATTAACCGCCCATACACTGCCTAACAGTTATTCGTATAACGATTGTTTCATATAAGCAGTTATATTGAAAATTATCGAAAAAATTGTCTGAGCTGAACCTTTTTCGGTGACCTTCGTTCTTGGGCAAAAATACGCCGGTGTACCGGCAAATTTCATCAAAACATCTCAAAGGCTACGAGCTGTAGGTTGGACACAAGAAAAACAAGATAGACTGATGGACGGATGAATCGATCGGTATAATGTACGGTGAGTGTTGCATACATCTGCACAATCTCAACACACCTTTGTACCGCAAGTGGTGTAGCGTTTAAAACTACATCTAATCCATACGCGTTTTTGCCAGAGAAGTACGTAGAGCACTGTAAAAATATTGCTTTTGTTTGATTAACGAGCATTTATTGTGAAAGCAATTCAATTTTCGTACAAAACAAAGCCACCTCGTTTTATTCATAAAAACGTTACAAAAAGGTTTTAGAGAATCTCGTAAGTGCTACTTTGCAGAACGATATTTTAAAGGGACTGTAAAAATTAAAGGGCGAAAATTTGTACGAAATTTTTCGTAGACTTTTCCTAAAATATATATTCTTTTTTGCTCCCGGCTAAGATCAGAATTTTCATCCCAAATTTATACCTACTGGACAGAGGCAACCACACGTTTCGAATCGTTCTCAATCGTTCTCATTGAAACGTCATCCTTTTATCGTACTTTCTCTTCTCGTGATAGATGCCCTCATGGTACATAGCTGGCAGTTCTACTGTTCACAAATACATACAACTTATCGCATTTCTTAACGAAGTATAAAATTATTCCTTCTTTGTGTTCGTCAATAATAGAATAAATTGTCGTAACGTTAATAGGAAATCAATATGCGTACGAAAAGTCCTAACAGAATCTTAACACGGCTGAAGACGCGGGTTCGATGCTGACTCACATTATGCGTTGTTTCGACAGATCATATACCAGAACGTGTTGGCTTTACTTACGCATTGGTTATGAACTTCAAATATTGTTTTTTCTTTTCTTTAACCTTAAAGACTTAAACAAAAATTGTTTAGCTTCGCTTGAATACCGTATAGTCTCTTGGTTAAGGAGGTCGGCATTCAATCGAAGGATCCAGGTTCGATTCCTAGTACGGTAGACCCCCAGCCAATTCTAGTTTACTCGAAATATGTTACAACATATCAAGTTTCTTAGTGCATAGGTTCACTAAAGGCAGTCGCAAGCGTGGATGCGGGCCACTGTACTTTTTTATACGACATTCAAAAATGAACAAAATGATTACACAAATTGAAGCAAACACAAACACGAAACTATGCGTTACACAAAAAAACAAATTTATTGCTACTATTTTTGACGAAGCACGTGTATGTACTTTCTCTCTCTGCATCCATTTCTAATCCATTTCTCGTGTCGTTTAATTGTGTCGAATAATCTCATGTTAAACGAGTTGATTACCAAATTACTTATAAAGTTGTCTTAGCATAATCTACACTGAAAGCTAAACCTGAGTGAAGGGATGAACAACACACAATGCGACTTCAAAGAAAAGACACAAAATTATTGCCGTTTGTCGTTTCAATTTTGACGGAAATGCCACAACAAAATCTTCACTTGCGAGGATACGAACCCTGAAAGAGGAAGAAAGGAGAAAGGAGAAAGGAGGAGAGGTACGTCCACGTTAAGGTACCTATTGCTTGTACGCCAGCTGCTACCTGCTTAACTGTCTCATCTGCTAACTGCTAACTTCCACTTTCGTTTTCGAAATGAGACAGCGTTGAAGGTATGAAACAAATTGCTACGCCGTCATAGGGTGAACCCAGCAGAGTAATTGTTAAACAATTTTGGCTTAGTTCGCTTGTGTTTGTGCTTCACATCAGACATACTGTATTGTTGTATGTATTGAAGAAAATGAGTCATTTCGGTTCGAAAAGCATTCGAGTTTTGTTAAGGTGTTAGTTTTTGAAGCTATTTACCATAGATAGGTTCGAACTTGAAAAGTTGCCGAATCAATATATGGTAAACGAGTTGAAGGACTTAACTAAAGACATCAATGAGCTTCGAATGCTTTTTAGGAGCGAAATGTTTTTCCCTGTTTGTGTTTCCTTTTTCTCATACATACGTCAAATATTTACCCTCGTTGTTGAGAAGCGATTTGAAAGTCGACCTTCTACGTCCTGAATGGACAAGATAATGTCAACCTAGAGCTTGCATTCGACGATGATCGAAAATCTCTTACTAGAACTCACTATCCGAAATTTTTATATAAGGGTCTACACATAAATATAATGAGATAATTTATTCGTTTTTTCATGTACGTTGCCGATAGTGTACGTCCCGTAGTAATATCAAGGACATTATGTATATATATGCAGTATTTCCTCCTTGGCGAAAGCTGTTAACGAATTTGAGCCATAGTGGAGTGACGACTTAAAAAAAGGGGGCTTCAGTTTTACTATCCAAATAGATGAAGAATGAAGAAGAAGAATCGAGAAGAAAAATTTCGTTAAACATTTCGATGATCTTGAGTGGTATCTTGAAATCGCTTATCTCTTTATTCGTACAAAAATGTAAAGTATTTTTAACTTTTTTAAGGCTTTCTACATGTGATTAATTGTGTCTGTGTGCACTGAATAAATTTGCGTAATTTGTTTACAACTAATTCCACACGTTTGTTTATTTACTGCATAGTTTAATAATGTGTCGGATTTATTTACGTAATTTTGTCAACATAGCACGTTTATTAACACGAGTTGCTAACTACAGAGTTAATCAAACGGGTTTTTTCTTATTTTTCTTCTTTTTTTTTTGATTTTCAAATAAAGAAAGGTTTTTGAAGGGTACAACGCTTAAAAACCAATTTACTTTTTCCAGCTTGTTGCTGCGCGTTATAAAGGTATTGGAAACTGGATGAAATTGTGATACATTTATTATGGGATAGGCATAACCAAGTTTTTCGATATTTATGCGGGTACCACAGCATGGACCATACAACATACCTTCAAATTCTTGTAGGTTTATCTGCTGTGCTAATTGGCAAAAAAAACAAGTTTTTATTCCTTTTGGAAAACAGAAGTACTCTCAGTTTGCGTAGTACTGTAGGCGTGTCCTTCGACCGATTTTGCCCACTTTCAATATAAACCTGCGGGCAAAAACTTCCAATTGAAGTCGATAGCTTGATTTTTGACGCCAGGAGAATGCTTACAACAGACATTACACAGGAGGACAGACGGACATGCTTAGATCGATTCACAATTTCATGTTGATCACGAACATATACAGTTTGTGGAGTCTCCGAAGCGTCGTGCTGGGCGTTGAAAAGATGAATATGCCCCTCGTCCGTCGGTGAGGATAGAAAGAAAAAGTAAAATACATATTTTCTATTCCTTTCTACTCTTTCGTCAATAATAAAATTAATATAATTAAGACCTTCTTACTATTTTAGTAAGAGGAAAACGCAATAAAAGTAAAATTTTCTTATACTCATTTGACCCGTTTAGTGATTCCAAGAGTAAAGGCTTACCACAGAATAACTTTGATAAATATTGATAAAAGAAACAAAATTATTATTAAAAATTTTAAATTTTTATCTGCGACAATTAATGCCTTAAAAAGCAAGCGGAGTGGGTTAAATGCTTACAGTTTTTTATTTATTCATTCATTAATTTTTTTTTTTGGCCTTTTTAGTCAAGGCTATCAGTAGCTCTTCAGAAGGGTATCAGTGAAAGTGCTTTGCTATGACAAGCAGTAAAGCCGTAATATTTGGAAGAATCTTCTTTTTATTTACTTCCGCCCAATTACTTGGCTAACGTTCCGTTTCAAAGGACAACCAACCATCATAATCGCTATCACCCGGCACTTTACTTGCCTGCAGCCCATATGGAGCTGCTTTCCGCGTAGGGTGTTGTTAAGATTTCGTGATTGGGTTCGTTAATAGAAAAACCCTACGTTAAAACAGGATTTTATCAACGGCTACGACATTTGGTTTCTTGACATAAAGCCCTCTTCTCGAAAGAACTGAAATTGCGCGGACCTATGAGTCTAATCTCGAGGTTTTCATTATCTATTTATTTGTTGTTTTTTGGTTGAATTTGGTTAATTTTCTGTAATGTTTTTCTTACAGGATGGTGTTATTAATTAATTGCAGCACTCAAGCAACGACAACAACAAACAAACAACAACAAAAAATAAAGGAAAACAATTCGAAAATTCATTAAAAAAAAAGAAATAAAAATAATCAGCAGCTACAGCGGACAAAAAAAAAACTACACTTGGAGAAGGTGTGTCTGCCAATCAGTATAATGGCCCAGTGACTTGCTTTTCCTTTATAGCCAATTCCTAAAAAAAACAAGTGATTTAAAAAAAAATCAATTTTTTTCTTTTCAACGAAAAAATTCCGTTAATAACTACAGTGTTCCGTGTTAAGAGGCGATTAACAATTGAAACTTGATTTTAAGAATAAATTAAAACTTGTGTTTTTTCGATTATTGCTATTATTCTCTTCTTTTTTTTTTTTTTTCTTTGCTTTTCGTATAAATTAATGTAAAGCTAACCACGTACACTGTAAGGTTTTTTTTGTGATTTTTGATTTTATTGAATTTAAGAAAAAAAAAAAAAAGTGAATTTATAGGAACGAAAACATCTGATTAAAATCATATTAATTGCTGGTTAAATAAAAGTGAGTTTTATTTTTTTATTGGCATTTCGCGCATTAATGCGCGACTGAAAAAAAGCTAAAACTTGTGAATTAAAAGTGAGAGTAAAACTGTAATTCTTGCGAAGCACAGCAGCATCACTATCGGGCATTAAGACAAATACAAACATCATCATGGATACGACCACAACCAGTGCCGATACGGTTAATATAAGTGGCTTAAGCCACAATGATAGCAACAACATGAGCATCAGTAACAGTACGAACAACACCAGCAACGATACCGTCGACAGCAGTAATAACGAAAGTTTATCGTTTTGCTTTATACGGGTGAGTACGAAATACAGAAAATGTTGCAAATATCTTTGACTTTTTCTACAACTACCTGAAATGCTAAGAATCTAAAAAGAAGAAGAAAAGAGAAATGTCGTCTAAGAAGAGGGAGACCTGTCTATAGTCAATTACGCACTAAATCCGTAATATTGCGAAAAAGTTCTGGTGGAATTAGTGCTGTAAGCTTATAATTATAAGCTCAAATGGATTCAATTTTCTAAAGGCTGAGTAAATGTTCTCTCTCTCTCTCTCTCTATGTATACCAACTATTTCTGTGTTCTGTTAGTTGTGCGTAAGTTCTTTGGTGAGATTTTGATTGAATTTCTGTGTCCTCTGTGTCATCGACAAAAGTAAAACCATGACTTTGGAAAATCGCCGTTGGAACCAGGATAAGAGAGAAATGGCTCAGAGTACATTGGGCTGCCGCCTATCCGAGTAGATAAGAATCGCGAATACCGAATTGGTGTTTGCGGGTTCAAATCGCACTACAGTAAATCGTACTTGGTCGCACATGAAGTGAGTGCTCCCACGGTATAGGCATAATGCTTGCCATACTGTGGGCGACGAAAGTGCTCGACACCCTCGAACAGAGGTGTGTCCTTGGATAGGGTCACAAGGCTTTCTCAGCATTCCCACCAACTCGTCCTAGAGCTATCGGCATACCGCACAGCAAAATATCCCAACTCGTCACTCTCTGATCACTCTTCCCGCCTTTGGAACGATCTACCAGCAGTGGTGTTTTCTCACCGTGCTTGATCTTATCACTTTTAAGGCAAACGTACACAAACTCTACTCTCTTCCACAACATTTACTGATCGTCGTACTTGCACGTACGCAAGACATCCCCCTTTTTGTAGTAAAAAATGAACGCTTAATACATACAAATGCATAAATAAATATCTCTCGTGAACTTTTCTTAATAATTAATACTAACTGCGCTCTGTATATGTAGTGCATATTTAACAACTTGTTGTTGAATGGATAACTTTATTAGTATTGTTGCTGTAGCGGTCGTTGATATTTCGACTAATGCAAGCTCTATAATGAAATGTTTATTAAATAAAATTAATTAAAAGGAAAATACATAAGCAGTAATAGCTGGAACATGATTGATATTCGCACTTATACAAACATATGTATTCATATACTATAACAAAGTTAACTGAAGTTAACCGATTTGATCGACGGAATATACAATTAATAGTATATCGATTTCGTCGTCTGATTAAATTTCATCAGTCGATGGCATAAAGCCGACCTCATTACGACTAAATATGAATAAACTCAGATAAACACAACTATGATCTGGGATCCGGCCCACAGAATTTTAACATCGCTCAGGATGCGATTACGCAATTTAGTGACATTATGCGCTGTTTTAAAATTAAATTCAAAAGTACGATTATTAAAAGACAATAGTAATACTTTTGCTTGTATGTTGCAGTGCAGTTGTTTTTAACAAACTAAATTCCAGCACGTATCGGTTTTACTCACTTTTATAAAATTGAAATATTGCGTTTTCTTTTCTTTAACCCTTACACACTTAAATACAAGTTGCTTGACTTTGCTTGGATGGATCGTATGGTCTCTTGGTTAAGGCGATCGGCATTCAATCAAAGGAAGGATCCAGGTTCGATTCCTAGTACGGTAGACCCCCAGCCAATTCTAGTTTACTCGAAATATGTTACAACATATCAAGTTTCTTAGTGCATAGGTTCACTAAAGGCAGTCGCAAGCGTGGATGCGGGCCACTGTACTTTTTTATACGACATTCAAAAATGAACAAAATGATTACACAAATTGAAGCAAACACAAACACGAAACTATGCGTTACACAAAAAAACAAATTTATTGCTACTATTTTTGACGAAGCACGTGTATGTACTTTCTCTCTCTGCATCCATTTCCAATCCATTTCTCGTGTCGTTTAATTGTGTCGAATAATCTCATGTTAAACGAGTTGATTACCAAATTACTTATAAAGTTGTCTTAGCATAATCTACACTGAAAGCTAAACCTGAGTGAAGGGATGAACAACACACAATGCGACTTCAAAGAAAAGACACAAAATTATTGCCGTTTGTCGTTTCAATTTTGACGGAAATGCCACAACAAAATCTTCACTTGCGAGGATACGAACCCTGAAAGAGGAAGAAAGGAGAAAGGAGAAAGGAGGAGAGGTACGTCCACGTTAAGGTACCTATTGCTTGTACGCCAACTGCTACCTGCTTAACTGTCTCATCTGCTAACTGCTAACTTCCACTTTCGTTTTCGAAATGAGACAGCGTTGAAGGTATGAAACAAATTGCTACGCCGTCATAGGGTGAACCAGCAGAGTAATTGTTAAACAATTTTGGCTTAGTTCGCTTGTGTTTGTGCTTCACATCAGACATACTGTATTGTTGTATGTATTGAAGAAAATGAGTCATTTCGGTTCGAAAAGCATTCGAGTTTTGTTAAGGTGTTAGTTTCTGAAGCTATTTACCATAGATAGGTTCGAACTTGAAAAGTTGCCGAATCAATATATGGTAAACGAGTTGAAGGACTTAACTAAAGACGTCAATGAGCTTCGAATGCTTTTAGAATCGAAATATTCTCCCTTGTTCATACGGTATGTTTCTGTTTAGTTTTTTTCATCCATTAGTCAAGTATCTATGCCCCGGTCATTAAGGATTGGGACACATTAGAAATCTCGTAAACAACGCAAGGTTTAGGACTCGACTTAATTACACCCGTCGATCGCATCTCTTTTTTAAGCTCTGGAAAACAATGATTGTTTATTTTTTAAAACTTTATTTAAAATATTTTTTTTAAGATCGACGGGAAATTGTCTAAATGTTTGTAATAATATTCTATAAAGTACTTATATCCTTGAAGAGTGTGAATGCATGTTTTCAGTTTGTTCATCTTTTGAAATCGCAATTACGAGTTTAAACTCTATTTCCGGGATACTTAGTACTTGTTACTAAAATCGATCTCAATACTTTCGTCAGAGTTAAGTTGAAGGACGGATGTACAATTTCTTTTATTTCTTTAAACTATCGCGCCTGAAAATTGCAAAATGCTTAGTTAAGAGTCAGTAAGTGTCAAGTTTCAGAATTCCTTTTTTCTACAAATCATTTTCAAAAGGTCAATTAAATTGGATCAAGGGCTCGCTCAGAACTATCAAGAAATTACATATAAAGGGAGCGCATTATCAAACTGAATTTTTTTTTTTTTAGTTATATTTTTGCTTACAATTCTACCTAGATATGATGTGATATATGATACCGCATAGGGGACACAAGTAGTATGCAAATATTGTTCGAATGGGTCGTAGCTTTATGTTCTGGGTAGCCATCGTAAATAAATGAGAATAGATTGTTAATAAGTTCGTTTCAAGCTGATGTTATATCATTTAATCTCACTTGAAGGGTTAAGGAAACGCATGGAATGGCGCATGAAGCAGTACTGATGCTGATAATGAAATCAAATCTGACAATAAATCCATAAATGATTGTCATAATGCATGAAGTGAAACTAACTTTAGTTGACCTTGCTTTTTGTAGGAAATTGGAAAACGAATAAGTAGACTGTCCAAAAACCTGTAGTTTATAGACAATCCGAATACCTGTTTTTGTTGTCGTTGTCGTTGTTGTTGCTGTTGTAAGCGAAATTAGTAAGGTAACCTATTTTATTTGGAAGAAGTATGCTACGACGGTCGTTATATACATAAAATTACCGAAAACTATGCGATACGTACCAAATTAAGCAGTTAGCAGCAGATTGTTGTTAATGTTTACATAAAAGGGAAAGACTCTTAAGCGAAGCCGGAGAGTCGTGTAGAGCAATAAATAGTTTGCAAAAGTGTTAAAGTGTTAAAGACCTTAATAAATAAAAAATATTTCGTATAGATACGCGTACGCATGCAATACTAGACAAGACGGTCTCATTTCATTCGGTCAAGTTATACGATACAACTTATAACAGGAATTCAAATAAACAAACTCTAGACAGACATATGCAGACATGCATACATACATACATACATACATGATTTAACCGAATGCATTCTTATATCTGTAAATATATAATAAAATACATAAAAAATTTCAACTCAGCTCAGCTCAGCTCAGCTCAGCGTTCGTATATTAGATTTATTAGATTTATTATAAACTGAACGCATGCCGGTTTAATGCACATTAAATCTCATTATTAAGTTCATTCATTCAGTCGTTCGTTCGAAATCCCGTGTGTAAGCTTTGAGATGCCGTTTACTATCTAAAGAAAAGTTATGTTGTTTATGTTTATTTTATTGCATATCGTATAAGAAAAAAAGTTGTTTAGGAATTTCAAGCGAGTGTGAATAGAAAATATTGTCCATATTAGGTTATAGTATACATACCGCACACAAAATATCGTAAAAAGAAATGTTAATTTAAATTAACAAAACATGAAAAGAGAAAGAGAAAAGAAATCCAAAAAGTGATAAGCAAAGTAATCTCCAGCCATTAGTTCAACTAAAATAATCGATGCAGTTTCGTTATAAAGACGCTTAAATTTCATTTAAATTCTATTGCTTGCTCGTCCTTGCATTTTATTATTATTTTTATTTCACTTATTTATTTATTTATTTTTATTTTTATTTCTTCTTTGCATGTTGCTTTATTTTATGCTCTTCGCCGCCATCTAGATAACTTCTTGTTATGCACATGTTGCTCTGGAGTAGATATGATTATAATTTCCGGCGTTCCACTGTTTGAGTTCCTTAAAGTGTTCTTTTTTTGTTTTATATATAAGCTTAAAGTTGACCATACCGTACCCCAAACCTAAGTACATAATTAAATTTGCGTTCCTTCTCTTCTTCGTCTTACTCTTCATAATTGCACTTGCGATTTTCTACTATATAAGTGAAGGAAATTTTAATGAACATATGTTACGTAAGTCAACCTTAACCACTTTATACATTTAGTATAAGACAATCTAAAAAAAAAAGCGAACACCATAAGAAAAACAAGAAATGAAGAGTAAAAAAGTAAATAAATAAATAAATAAATAAAAATAAAATGCAAAATATGTTAGAGTTTGTGTTTGCAAAGTTCGCGAACTACCATTTCATGCTCAACGCTCATATTTTTACATTTTCATAGCTGAAGAAAGAGGAAATATTACGGTAATTAAAACTTTGCAACACGCAGAAAAACACTTACAACGGAGATCTTATAGGCAAGGTAAGATTTTAAATTGCCTGAGTAATATCCGACCGTCTGTCCTGTCCCTTATTTTAACCTTCGAAAAGAGCAAAAATTTAGACAAAAATTTGATTTATACGCTTCTCGATCAATGCGTTCCTACCAAGTATAAAACGTGTCCGAGTCCGTCCCTACACACCTGCATCATATTTTAAAAAGAATTGCAACAAATACATACCGCGTAATGCCGTTAATTGCTAGCGACAGGCAATAATACTTGCTATAGTTCGAGTCATAGTGATGTCATTCGTCCGTGACGATAATTGTTAACGGTAAGCGGCTAAGTTCTATATAAGTGATTTATCAATTGCGGCAGAAATAACCAATGACCTCATTAAGTATATATAAAATACCCATTTGTGATTTTACATCTTTGCCCAAATCCTTTCGAAATTAAGTGCCTATCACTGAGTTGTGATTTTTAAGTCAACTTAGATTTTATTTACAATTCTTAGGAAATCTTCTTACAAAATATTTTCAAGTATATATATTTACAGTAATTCTTCTGACCTTGGCCATTTGAATATTCATTATTATTCAACTCTGTCAACACGATTTTCGCAAATCCTTTACTTATATACATCTGTCTGTTATAGGCAAGTTAGCAATCACAAATTTCATGGTGCACGCGAATTCCTTTTCACTTGCGAATCATTGTTAGTCCTTCCGGCATGTATCTGCATTTGGCTGAGCCATTTTTAGTATTTGGTTTCTTAGAAAATCGGTTAGTTTTTATGCGGGCTCGTAACAATAGGCCTTAAATAGCCCCGCGATTCTGTATTGATTAGCCTCGGAGACAGAGAGAGGCCGCTGTCTCGATCGACTAACACTCACTCTTGCTACGATCAAGTATGCTCTCCTACTGCACTGGATTTTGATCCGTGGTACAGATTAAAATTTGCTTAACAGCTTTCACGCTTAGCTTACAGCTGAGCGTCCATAATGCTTCGTTCGGGTCCTTTTTCATTTTTCTCTTAACAGGATTCATTCGTTTAAAAAGTGTTGAAGCATTGATTAAAGCAGAAATTCGTGGCCTTTTTACCAACTCATAGTCCATAGTTGGTCTACAGTTAAGTCAAGTCGATAGTGCAACACGAGTATGGCTTTGTTTATTTACTTTCTTTTTTCCCAAGTAAAACTTGCAAAACAAAAATCTTGTTTGTCTCTTCTTAACGAAAATGTGATTGCCGTAGGCTGCAGTAGGCGTAGATCTAACTTTTAAATGCCACTAGTCATAGGAAAATTCATTTCGCTCGGGCAGAAATTACTAATAATTCTATCGAAATTGCTTTTTACAACTTTCTTAACGACGACATTTATTTCCTTTTAAGTTTACTGTCACTGTGGGAACAACCCTATGATGTTCTCTTTCTTTTCCTTTTTTTTTTTTTTGCCTTTTTGTTTCTGTTTTGTTCTTTCTTTTCATGTTTTCTTTATGTAATTTTTACAACTAAGTACACGTTAGTAGAACTAGCAACACTTGTTCGAAGAAAAAGGTCAATGGATTGTTTTCTCTCTTTTGTGCTTTTTTGTTCCTCTTCTTCTTCTGTCGTTAACAGCCATAAACATAATTTTTGCCATTGTTCGTCCAAATACCTTAACATGAGTTCATAATTCCAAAGGAAACCCATAGAATGAACAAAAAATGAATTCATTGTTAATATCGTTCGGTTTTGTATACGAAAAATGCTTTGTTAAATGTTTTTAAAATGAGAAAAAGTTCAGTACACAGACAAACGTTATTCTCCCCCAGTAGCTAGCTCAACCAAGTGTATACGAAGTAATAAATAAAGGAAGCAGGAAAAGAAAATAAACGTAAAGACAAAAACTCTAACACCCGCAGATTCTTTAAAGCGTGAAATAATACTTAAGATGAGTAATGAATGAAACTCGATAGTTGATAACAGAGCCTAAGCATAAACATCTATGGAGGATTTACTTGAATTTTTTTCTTTTCTTTTCTGTTCATTTTTTTTTTCTTTTCTAATTAAAAGAAAAAAATGTTTTTCTTTCTTCTTCTTACGAACATATTGTTTGAAAAAGATATTTTTATAGTAAGCACAGTCCAGAGCGTTTCAGGACTTCTCACAAATAAAAATGGTTTTTCTAACTATCACGGTCTCGATAATTAGGAAAGAAAACTTTTCTGAAATAATATTTACTTGCGGTTTCAAATCTGCTCTTAGACCCTCTAATACCTGGTATCGCTTAAAAAAAAAAAAAAAATTGCAATTTTTGAGAAAAGGAAAAGAAAACTGTCAACGACCAAATGTCACCCCGGCGATTTTGGGCCAAAAGTCTCTTTAAGAAAGAATGGATGAATCTTTTTGCAAAAAACAAAAAGTCATCGGAACAAGACGAGTTGTTATCTGAAATATAGTGTTAAGTGTCTCCAGTAGTTCCACTGTTGGTTAATGAACTTTCAAAACAACTGCGTTCACACCACCGCTGGATGTTTTCCTCGTTCGATTGCGTTCGTGATCGTCAGCAGTGCAAAACGCCGTTATCTGCTTTGAACGCTTTGTATAATACACAAACAAATTCCCAGAAAATAGTGCGAAATAATGATTTAACTTCAACTTCAACCGCGAACGGATTAACTAGAAAGTTTCGTGGAAACTGGATCAGTTAGTGGGTGATTTTAAATACTCCGGCCGTCTGTCCTCATGTACAGAATTCAAGGATATCAATTCAGGATCTTTGAGCAGAATTGGACATTTCGAAAGAAGCTCTCTACCGTGTATTCTCACGAAAGATTTGCATCTTAAAGCTTAAAAAGTTCACTTCCCTGAAGAACTGAAATCTACGACCGCGCTTAGCGATTAGAGTTCATCAAATGGCTTATGGAAGGTTGATTTTTCGAACACGGTCGGAACGCGCATGTGCCAGCAAAAACTTAAAGACCATAACCAGCTGTACTGTACCAGCTGTACAGTACAAACCTGTAATTATTTCTTGCGAGAATTCGAGTTCGTTTAGTTTGTTTGGAAGGTATTTTCATGTAGATTCATCAGGTGTCCAATAACGTGTTTTTCGTTTCCTAATCTGGACGGAGGAAGCCTCCAAGTCTAGCCATATCTTAATTAATAGAGTTATGTTAGGGCGCTTACTGAGCTCTGCTAAGGGAGGTGGTAGGTGTCTTTGCTTTAGTTCAACCCCCATTTATCTCCATACCCTTCAGGCAATCTGCAACTGCACGCTTATCCTTACAATTATATCGATAGTAAAATACGAGTCACGAGTTGTTGCAAAGCTATCGTGAACTTGAACAATGATAAACGCTTAAGGGCTTGGGGGAGATTTTAACGGCTGGAAAAGTGCAAAAAGAGCTAAGCAAATATATGAACGAAACTCAGTAGACCTAAGGAAAATGGGAAATTTCAATATCCTTTTCCCATTGTTTGTCGTCTTAAATATTATAACGTGTTACTAAGGGATGGGTGTGTAAGTGGCGATGGCCAAATCGCTTATAGAAATATATACGACCAAGATCATACATATTTATACAAGGAGAGATTAGCACACCGCGGAAGAATTTAACCGGAAGAATTTTTGTATTATAAGATATTTCATAAGTTATCGATGTTTGCGTGTTGTCTTATCTTAAAGATCTATAAAGCTTATATATGTTTTTGTTTCTTTTTATTTTTTATTGCAACAACTCGCTTAAATTATTTGGAACTGTCCAGTGTAATTAATTTTGTTATTTATATTTTGACATTTTTTTTTTTTTTCATTTAAATGCGCGTAAAATTCCTTACAAATCTTCTGAAGAATTTCTTATAGTATTAGATTTCTGAGGTGTGCCTTTGTCAGAGGTTAAGTATGTATTTCTTTGTGAATCTTTTTTTTTTTAATTTTGTCAATTTTTTTTTTTTTTTTTTTTGACTTGAAATAAGAGCCAAAGGAAGAGAGCAAAAAAAAAAAATGGAAAATTTCGTAATGTTTCATGAGTTTTGTTATTTACATCTGCGATGAAAGAATAAAGGCATACTAAGGTTTACATTAGATTTGTAACATTCAAATAATTGCATTGCTAGACGGACGTACATTGACGGACGTAAATCCTATAACATTTGTTTTCATTTAATTGTACACAACTTTAATATATTAGCAATAATTAAGTGAAAAATATGTATGTGTTCAGATCGTGGATGTTATCGCATTCAAATGACTGCCCGCTCAAAATGTCGACTTATTTATATCAATTAACAGTCATATAAGAAGCCTTTCCTTACACCCAATAAACATGCATATGTGACAAAAACAAATTCCTGGATATCATATCATATCATATCTATTTAATAATCGGAATCAGCTTTCGGAATTCACAACGAATTTTAAAATGAATTGACTGTCAGCTGTTGCATCTCACTGAAGTTTTCACTGTCCGTGGAAGTGCGAAATCTATCCACCATTGAGTTACATTTTTGTACCGACTTATATCACACTATTGTACAACTTTCTCGTTCAGTTTTCTCTATATATTTGTTCTTTGGTGAGGTAAAAGGATACACTTTGTTCCCATAATATCAGCGCCTTAGCGAAAAATTGTAATTTTTCTTTCTTTTGTCACTTGCACTTGTCCGTCTTATAAGAATGAAAGCACAGTGAGTAGAGTATCGTGATATGAGTTTCTTGAAAAAAATCTTTTATTTTTCATTTATCGTAACTTACTGTAAATTAATGCTAGCGTACGTAAGAGAAAGCAAATTTTGATAAGGTGCAAAGGTTATTGCGGCCTACGGCAGTCTACTGCTTCATGATTACATGATATAGTGTAGATGTCGACGAGTTCAAATGTCCAAAGGATTTAAGGTAAAAGTCGCGATGAGTTCTCTCCCAAGAAAAGTGTAACGAAAATTCGTGACGCCTATGAAAATATGTCGAAAGACTTAGTAAATCCTAGGTTAACAATTAATTCATTTGTCCTTTATGTATGGGGGGCATCCAGCATTCCAGTTAAGACCACCAATCACCAATGCTCCTTGGCTTGCGAGCAAGCCCATTTTACATACCGAGTTTGGGGTCCTGGTGACAGTTAAAGATGAAATAAAACGCTTTACCAGCGATTACTTTAACAGATTACACCGACCTCTTCACATTATTTCAGCTGTGAACTTGTCAGATGATAGTTGTAAAGTGAGAAGGCTGAAAAGACACCCTACACCTAGACACGTTATTGATACGTACTCTTTCCTAATATACGCTCGAAAGCTAAAGTCAAAAACCTAACAAGTGTTTGTTTGTTCAATTTACTAGAATCCAACTATTACGTTACGGGTATTGTTGCTCTTTTTTAGTAGTTAGTTGTCGGTTCATTTGGTGAATGTTTATGTGTAAACAGATTGCAAATAAAGTCATTTCGAGAGGACAAACAGAAAAGTGTCTTTTTGCACCGGAGTGAGTAGTTTTTTTTTTTTTGGTTCAGATATTGAAACGTGAAACTCAGCTCTGGCGCATTCAAAATTTCAAGAAGTTTCCAGACCTTTCTATTTACAAAATGTGTTTGTTTTCTCGACTATGATACGTATTTTTGTATTTCATATTTCACTCGTAGTTCGTGTGCACGAATCGTATTTCATATATTAGTCACCTTGGTTGGTTGATGGGTGTCCATGATTCGTCGCATCCGAAGAGTTAAATCATGTGTTTCACGTGTGTCATGTGTTTTTTGCTCAAATTACTTAAGATTCCAATGAACTGTAAACAAAGAATCTTGTGATTGATTTGATTTTCAATTCAATGCAAATCGTTAACTAAAATATGAGAAAAACCAAATTAAATAAAATAATTCTTAGGCGTTGTCTCTTATTTATTTATTTATTTATTTATCTTTTTCTTCCTAATTTATGGTCAAGGATTTTATAAATCAACTAAGGTTGGATAGGTTCGTTGTTTCTCCGTCAACATTGAAATTTTATTACTTAATAAAACTTTTTTTATATAAACCTCGCGACAGCGACAATTCTAAAGGAGAAAAAAAAGGGAAAGAAGAAGAAGAAGAAGAAGAAAAACATTCTTATGCAAATAAATGCTATTTATTTGTTATTTTTTCTCTCCTCAGGCCATAAAAACGAAATTGTTATGTTTATGTGATTTTTTTTATATACCCACCACAGGGGGTATGTTGAGCTTGTCAAACGTTTGCCACTTTTCGAAATGAGTTTCGATGGCATTGTGAAACCTACTCGTGATCAGCACGAACACCATTTCCACAACGTGGAAATATCAGTTTAAACATCATTATCGGTTTATGTGATGAAATCACGCTGTTTGGAATGACAAAAAACTTTGGCTTTCAATTTTGTCAATCTATGGATTCGAGTTTGATAGTTCGCAAGAGCTAGAAAACTCGAACTGTTGCTTATGCAATGCATATCCCATGCCCTTCTCTACCCGCCGTCATCCTCTTTCTCTTTCGGTTCTATTACTAAACCACACTTTTCGTATTCGTGCTCCCCTTAAAATCGTTGGCTTCGAATGTGGAACATAAAATTCCAAGTCGGGTTTTATTACCTATCGGCTTTAGCATGTTAGAAGCACAAGTTAGTGAGATACAGCGCACGCTATAGAAGAATACATTCACCCCTAAAGAGCGGGAGATTTATGTTAGTGTCGTACACTTTTAATTTCTTTACTAGTCAATCAACCAAACATTGTATGTCAAGAAATTCGATTCAAACCGAATATAATTTCTCTCGGTTTTCTCTTTCTTTTTTTTGTCTTTTTATTATATTACCTTCAAAGTAATGTGTACCTATTGATAAGTGAATGCCAATAACAGAGTGATCACAAGTTACTGTCTGTGTTTACAAGTGTCGTTCTGAAAGTAAGCAAATATTAGCAAGCAAGCAAGAGTCTAGGGCTGGGCTTATTTTGACATAGACAAACAAACTTAGTTACTTGCATTTATACATATATATATATATATATATTCATTCATTCATGTGAATGATGTTTGTCTTGTATTTACTGCTGCCTTAAACAACTGACAACTGTAATGTCTCAACTTTTACAATTGTCATGATGGTACGGTTGCAAAATGTAGTTTTAATGGCTTCATTGCCACTCAACGATGGAGTTTCCATATATTTCAATGTGTTTGACTTAAAAAGATAGATGTCGGATTTTTAAAAGCCACTATCCGCCACAACTCAACGCAATACGTTTTTATGCATGTGCATGTGCATAGGTAAAGACGCCTTCACTCACCTTCACCTTAACTCGCAGAACGAAGGTGCTTTATGATGGCAGTTTTCTCTACTATTAAGTTTCGTTTTCTCACAACTTTTCTTTTTTTATATTTCCCTGTTCGCCATTCGGCATTAAAATCGATCCTGTCTCAGATTATTATCGAGCCAATAAAATTATATGCTTATTATTGTTGAGGTAGGTAAAGATTGAAAAATGTTAAAAACCAAAACTATATAATTTAGTCGATACACCAAACACGCATTCTTCATCACAAACACATATACATATATCCATCGGTGTATACGTAAGCATACCTTAATTTCATTAGATACACGCTCAGATGCGTGTCGAAATTACTTCATATCAGCCTTAGGGTTTCTGCCTGAAAAATAAAAGCCCATTATAACTCTCGCTTGCTTACTTGAAATTATTTTTGTTGAATTTTGTTTTTGTCTTGTAAATATTTTAAGATTTCTTGGTAATGTTTTCACGAAGATTTTTTTTTTTCTTTCTTTCTTGATTTTATTTCAAGAGGAATATTTCGAAATTTGAGCAAAATATTTGAAAATATTATTTTGGTTTGAGTTTAGGTCTAAAACTGAAATTGTGAAAAGAAAATCAACCTCAATAAACAACTCAACGGAGGGCTTTTTGCCAGTAATCACCAATTAAACGATGTTTGTTTGTGCAGCAGAGTTCAATTTGATGCAAACGCGTTGTGAGAAACAAAGTTTATTTACAATAAGAAAGAAGTCATACTTAGCTTAAACCGAATTTGCTCAACCCCTACCGAGCACCGGATCGTAAATGTGACTGTAGCGCCTCCTCTATGGCAAAATTACCTTCGGGTAGATATGCCGCCTTGCACAAGTTGTTGCTGCAACATAGCGCGTCCACGGACATGGGGCTAGATGCAACATTTTGGAAGCAGAAGGATTTAGATATGAAAACGTGGTTATGTCTAAAATTATGACTGCAAGGGAGCCTTACATGCGCTAGACAAAACATAGTACGACAGATAATGCCCATAACATTGTGCCGTAAAGTGTCCTTTTTACAATTTTATATCCTCATCCGAATGTTTCTGTTATTAAGTTCATATCACTGGCTTGTGGTTTTTAAGACAACATAGATTTTACTTTCAATGCTTAGGAGATTTATTTATATTTACAACCTTCCGATGCTTCTTGTCGCTTTCTGCCTTGGAATATCATGATTCAATTGTCTTTTTGCTCTCAGGAAATTCTCTGCTTATAAAATTTTCCAAAACTAGTCGCCAATACCAGATTTAATATCTCTCTTCGGATCTCGTACATAATGAATTAATTCTTGTACATATTGTCTATCCGGGGATTGTTGTTACGTTCTTCGTCAATCGGCAGCTACACAACGCGTGTGTATTTTATGAGATAGGCATGAATAAAAGATAAATCTTTATCTACTTTCTATAGTTAAAGATATGTCGGTTTTAAGCCCTGCACCACTTGCACACAATTTGGTACTAAGGTGTATTAAGCGGACGTGTACAACACCCAGGCGGACTTGAGATAGAAGTAAATTTTATTAAGCCCATCGATTCAGAATCTCTCTCTTAATCGATTTAACCTTGTCTGTCCAGCTGTCAGTCTGGTTTCCTTGTGTTCACCGTACAGGTCGCAATTTTTAAGATACATTGTTGATATTTGGGACACTGACGCATTCTAGCCCAGGGACGAACGCTGTTGAGAATGGTTCAGATTGGATCACTTCCAGGCTTTAATGAGGTTAAACCATATTTTAAACTCACATCCGTATTAATATCCCAAAAAAAAAAAAGCTTGCATTTTATGCAATAAGTCTAAGGTTTAGTTCTTTGTGATAAAATTTAGCACAACAACTGTTGCTTGTGCATGGGGCTTATTTCTTCTACGTCTACCTCTACATGGGTTTCTCATGTAAGGCTTGGCAGTAACGTAGCATTTGTGATAGTTATGGCGATTGTAGGTAAAGAATTGTATCAGATCAAGTGGCCCAGGATATTTAACAGCCTAGATTTGACATATTTGTTTTGTGTTTTTGTTTTTGTTGTTTCACTAATCAAGTCCAAGTTTTCTTAAACCTTAACTTTTTCCATGGCAATCAAATTAGCATAAACCAACTGACTTTGCGAAAGTACATGCGATAATATCTTAACCAAAAACGTAAGCAATAATTTGAATTCTTCTTCTTCTTCTTAATCAATTTGTTAACTACATGTGAAGGGACAACAAGCCAGTTAAAGCGACTTAAAAGTTTATTATTTTTTCAGTTCATCGTATTTTTTGCAAAATAAATTTACATATCGAGTCGCTGGAAACCGCTTTTGTCTTTTCCATTCTATCAAATCTATCCATGTCATATATCTATACAATACGTTCTATCTGAAAAGAGAAGAGATTTTCTTTACCTATAGCTATCAGAATAATTGATGATCGAAATCCAACTTACTCTCAGTAAAACAATGCGTTTAGACTCGGCTCAGAAAATCATACTTAAAAGTATTTTTCTTCGGATTTTAAGGAAAGGTGTCGCCCATTTTGTCGAAAGGGTATTACAATCTCTACTAGTGAGGAAATTGATTTTAAATACAAAAAATGATGGCCGAATCAACGCTTGAAAATAAATAAAAAGTGAAAATAATCGATTCGAAGCGTAAACGGCTTACTCTTATAAAAACTGCTTTAAAACTTTATCCTAGCGAACGTCTATATGTGTATGTATGCGGCAAGAATCTTTTGAATCTTCGCGAAACTATTAATTTTTTTTATATCTTTTTATTTATGTTGCATTTTATTTTACTTATTTTTTACAAGATCGCTTATATGTATTGTATGTTTAAAAAAGTGAAATCGACAATTTTTCATTTCTTTTTTTTTTTTTTTTTTTTGTATGCTACAAGATCGCTTATATGTATTGTATGTTTAAAAAAGTGAAATCGACAATTTTTCATTTCTTTTTTTTTTTTTTTTTTGTTTGTATGCTAAGCCAGTTAAACGGGTCAGTACTGAAATTATTTTTGTTAGTAACTGGAAGAACCCAAGTGCATGTGCATAGGCGAGACCATTAACTGAAAACATTCAAGAATTTTTTCAATGAAATTATTTGCATTAATTTTCTAACAAGTTTCACCGTAAAACTAGAACTTATTTCCCGGCACAGGTAGTGGTTATAAATTTTATCCTTTTTTTTTTTTTTTTTTTTTTGCTATCTGCATTTAATGAACATTTAATGTTCGGATTTTTTATTTCATTTCATTTTCACTTCAATTAGCACTTCCTGCATTGTGCATATGCGGTAAGTTATGTAGTTTTCTTTGCTTTTCTATGTTTTCATATGCTGCAGCAGTTGGAGACTGACGGTATGCTGATATTGATATTATGATTGTAACATATATGGGAAATTCCATTAGGTTATCCATAAGATAAACTTCAAAGTTGTTTACAACGCGTCGTTCAGTGTCTATCAATGTGTAAAGGGCCAGTTTTTAACTATAGATTATTTTGGAATGGAAAGCAAATGCAGTAAGCTACAAACTGATTTGAAAGCGATTTGCGTAAGAAATTGTTGTCTTGGAAATTCGCATACGTCCAAAACAACCCAGAAAGCGATCTTCTACTTGGACTGCAAACTTGTCCAGCATGTGGATTATTCTCTCAAACTATCTCTTTCTGATTATTACTGGCTCAGATCGATTCATTCGTATTTAATGTAGCAGAGCAGCAGTTGTGTAAAGTTGGAGATGTGTGGTAGATGATTAAGCCACTTCAGAACCATAACGTCTCTGCCGTGAGGGCTTGAAAGGCAGAAGACCACATTGAGCACATTCTAACAAATATATTTTCAATACATTTGAATTTTATCAAAAAAGATTTAGAATTTATTTGCGGAGTTACCATCGTAAACACTTGGAAATGCCGGAGATCCTTCTAGTTTCGGGATTCCTTCTCCTTCTAGTTTGAACATCTTCTACAGGTCAGAATTGTCCTTACTTCAGCAAAGCATAAGCAAAGGATATGAAGCTTAGGATAGTAAGTTAGTTCCAAATCATTTTGTTTTTACAGTCGAACCTTATGTTGAAACGACTAAACAGAAAATCTTTTGTCGTCCTTCTTGTCTGTGGAAGGCTATCAATGCATAAGGTTGCAATAAATAGTCGGCACGCACATTGATTTGATAATACGTTTAACGTGTTTAGTTATCTAGAAATGGTCTTTTTTTAATTTGCGTATTCCATGTTGAGATTGCCTTCAGATGAGTAAGTGATGCTTCAACTCTCGATTTCTTACTACTTAAGTGGGTCAGTGATGTTGTGCTAATTTTTTTTTTTACCGGAACGCGTACATATAATTACATAGACAGGGCCGATCCTGGGTAGTCGGCCGCTCTGTGCGGTCTCATGTCCCAAATTTGACGACGGGGGGGAGATTTCCCCCAATTTTTTTCTTCTAATGTTTATTATAAATTCTCATTATCAGAAATCATTTTTAGTTCCGGAACGCGTTCCTGTCCAAAAAGGAAGTTCCGGAGCATTCCGGCTCGGCAACACCACTGGGTATAATGTGTAATGTTTATGCAATATATTCGCTTAGGTCTGCTTTGAAAGATTAAGAGCATTTCAAAAAGTATCGTTTAAAAAGACCGCACTACAGACTGTCTTACTTAGATACGGTGAACGGGCTTGACACAATGACGCTTCATTCCTATTTTCAAGTTAAAAAGTCCTAAGTGGGCAACGCGATGATAGGCCGCGTTATCATATCATTTTATGGGCAAAGGTAAACAACAGACATATGGTCTTAGGACCAAAAATAAAGAAACCAATACAAATGTAAACGTCAAAGAGGTGAAAAAGAACGGTACAAAACGTTCATGTATAAGTAAATTAAATTTTTGAACGATTAATGAAGCACGCAAGAAGTGGACTTCAGTGACGCAACTAAATAAACGAAAAGGATCGCTTAAATGCTTTGGTTTGAAAACCGTATTTGATTTAAATTGAAAATAAATTGGATTTGTTGCTTGTTTTCCATACCATATAAAGTGTACAGAGTAGAGTAGTAGTAGAGCAAAATTTATAGCTAAGTAACTTCTGAATTTAAAATAAATTGCATTTGTCTCTCACTTTTCTAAATTTTGTGTTTTTGTTTGACTTGTTTGCCAATTCAAAGTTGAAATCCTATCCCGAAAATAGAAATAACGCATCATTGCACCAGTGTTTTAACGGAAATGAATGGGATTACGATCTTAAGTCGAATACCCTTTTTAAGCGTTCTAGTTGGAATCAATTCGCGTAAATGTAAATTGATTTTATGAAATTTTTCTTTTCTTTTTTGTTTGGGTTTAAAGAAGCAACTGGGTGTACTGTCGACGGATGTGACTAACGGGGTCTGTAATGAACTGCATTAAATTTAAGAGATGCTAACCTACACGACGACGGGCATCCAGAATTCGCCGTGAAACGATTGTATATTTTTTTTATGTGCTCTTTTGCATTTACTGGTTACGCACGCTGAGATTAAAGGGCTGCGAGAACAATAACAACAATAACAGTAACAGCAGCAGCAGCAACAACAGTAACAATAACAACAACAACAACAACATAACATATCCAATTTACATCATCTGTTTGCCCATTAATTCTAACATCTAATACGCGGCGGCAATAGGCGTTCGTCTGTTGGCAATATGTAGTAGCAATAGCTGTAATAGATATTGCGGTGGGTCATTGTAATAATAATAATAATAATAATAACAACAACAACAGCAGAAACAGCAGCAGCAGCAACAACAATAATAGCATGTTGGTCGGATGTTTGTTACTCGGTATTTGTTTTTAGCGTATACTACGCTATCCCTATGTTACTCGCGATAACCGAAACGATGTGGCGCTGCGTTGTGTTTTCCTTTGTTTTTTTTTTCTTTCTTTTGTTGTTGTTGTTTGTCTTTCTTCGGCCATAGCGCTCAATAAAAATTGTTGGCAATTTAAAAGCAATTTATGAGCCGCATCATCATTGCAATTGCACTGCCCCAACGCAACTACTACCGCTCGACAGCGCCAATATTTTGTTGTCTACGAGTTAAGTTGGGGAATGTGGAAACTTTTGTGGCGAAGACTGTTTATAACCATATAAATAACTACATATGTATGTGTGTGTGTGTGTGCTTTTGCAACTTGTTGCTGATTTTGTTTGTGAAAGCTAACAACTTTTTTTCTTTTATCTTTATTTTCCTCTTTTGGCTCTTTTGCTAATTTTTTTGTTTTTGTTTTTGTTTTTTTTTTTCTTCTAAAACAACATCACCATCATCGCCACATCATGATCATCATGATCATCTCATCATCGTTGTATATATTGTGGCAGCATTTGGCAGGCATCTGCTGTGTAGTGTGGTGGGGCTTTCATAAATTTTGCCAATTTTTTTTTCGCTCGCACTTTTACTTACTGATAAAACTTGGTTGATGACGGTTGTTATTATTGCTCGTTTCATTTGCTTAAATCTTTCTCTTTCTGATGTAGATTTAATGAAACATTTTGTAAATAGCTTTTTTCTTTTTAATTAATAGCAGCTTGAGAACAATGCAAAAACCTGCAAATGTAATAAAGAAATATTTAAAATGTAATGCAGAAATACTTGAAGAGTAGTTTGTTGCAAGGTTTCTTAGAAAAACAACTAATTTCTGCTTTTAAAATAAAATGTGAAATAAATTAAAATTATATTATGCGTCCTTATTACACGTAAGAATATGGTAAACGTAAGCAAATAAGAAAATTATATTCGGTGGGGGCTGATTATTTTACACCTATCGTCGTTATTCTAAAAAAAAAAAGAAAACAAGGCAGAGAATTAAATTTTCATAGCCTATACTATTGGGTGGGCACGACTGATTTTTTTTATGTTCAGAATACAAATGGAAATTTATATGGCGTACGTGCTGAACTTTTTGAGTAACAAGCAGGAAAGCCGCAAAAGCACCCGCGGCGGGTCCCTTGACCGATTGGGATCATTTTCAAATCCTTTTGCAAATTTCTAAGCGATATTTATATTTTTGCAAAACCGAAAATATTTACTACAGATACTACACAATTGGGCAGACGGGCAGATGGACAAACCAACAGACGGACACACTTAGGTGCATTTCGAATTTGAGACTGGCCAAGAACTTGGGTTTTGAAGCTTGCTTCATATAGGTATAGACAAACAATTAGATTTTGATATTCTATAACATTACGAAGGCGTGGTCAATTTTTCTCATTTTTGTACAGGTACTGCAGCATCGCCTATATACGTTTAAGTTTTTGTTGATTTATTTCTTGTGGTATATGATTAATTAGCGAAAAGCCAATTTTTTATTGCTTTTGGAAAACAGAGGTATGGCGCTGTAGGCGTGTCCTTCGATCGATTTGACCCATTCTCCATAGTAATCTGCGTACAAGAACTTCTGTTTGAAGTCGATAGCTTCATTTTTGCGGCCAGAGTAATGTTTACAACAGACATTCCATAGGCGGACGGACGGACGGACGGACATGTTTAAATCGACTCAGAATTTGATGCTGATCAAGAATATATATACTTTGCGGGGCCTCTGAGCCTTCTTGCTGAGCGTTACAAACGTTTTGATAAAATCAATATACCCGCCATCCGTCAGCGATGGGCATAGAAAAATCATTTCTAAAGAAGCATAGCCATTAAAAGTACTACTCGAAAAAGCTTCTCTTGTCTTTAAATGTAAATATTATAAGGCCCCGATATTTCCCCCATTGGTCATGAAAAATTAGGCGGGTTACTGTCTAGTAAAAACAGCATCAGTTAATTATCGATTCCGAGTTAGTTTTCGGTGGCAGTCGTTTACATTTGTCATAAACTTAAAAACTTCCCTTAAGCCTCATAGAAAGAGAGCGAAAAAGAAAACGCTACTTGCTTTACGGCCGTCCAGGTTTCGGCCATGTGCTATCCCTTCTCCCACTTCTTATTGACCATTACCAGGTTACACGTATAGAGCAGGCATATGCATGCACACAGAGCACCGAGTGACTGGGCATTTAAAAAAATTGGAAAGAAAAAAACTGGCTATGAGTTTTTTTTGTTTTTTATTGCAACCGTTTAGTTTGCAAAAGTTTATGTAAAGCGGTTGCCGTTAAGCAAAATAAAAAATAAAAATTTAGCAACGAAAAATTTCTCTAATGGCTTTCCCGATAACTAATTGATAGGTGTCCAATGCCTTTGTATTTTGTTTTAGTGTATCACAGACTTGAGTGCGTTAAAGCCTCGTCTGTAACTGTGTCAATCTCAATCACGACTTAGCGCGGTTAGCCAATATTTTCCTTTTTTTTTGCAACTTGATTAAGAGACAAGTGAAATTTGGCAAGGAAAAGTATGCTAACAAACCTAAGACGAAATTTGTTTCAATATCTTTAACCGATTAACACGGGCATTAGTCAATCATTAGTCAATTATAGAGATATCCACTGCTGCTTATTATTCAACACACATTTCTGTAAGGATATAAAGAGGGTTAGAAGAGAATATTATTTAGGTTGAGCTAAACAGGTGCGAAGTGGGAGGACAACCATTTTTCTCGAAATTGCTCGTAATACGATATGAATTTCTCGTTAAAAGAGGAGTCATCAACATTTATAACAGAATTGTTTTTAGGGAATCGTTGTAATAAGTGCGCAAATTGTATTCGATTGTGACCGAATTTTTTGTACCCATCACCGTTATTTTATATTTGTAGGATAATTTTGTGGAAACTTATATAAACTTACATACATATTAAATATGTTTCTGTTGTAGTTTATGAGCAATGAGCAAGGCGGAGAGGAAACCAAAGTGTCTACTGTTATTGTTATATGGATGTATGAGCGTTGTGGGCGTGTTCTTTGAAAAGTTTTTATTTTTGCGAACAACAGAATGTTTACCACAGGTAGTACACAGTTGTGCAGACGAGCATATGAACAGACAGACAGATAAACTGCCACACAGATGGACAGACGGACGTGCTTAAAGCGATTAAGAATGATGCTGATCAAGGATATATAGAGTTTGTGGGGTCTCCGAAGTTTCCTTGTGGATGTTGCCTACGTTTTGACAAAATGAGTATACCGCTCATCCGTCGGTAATGGATATAAAAAAGAAAAGTCGAAATGGATGGAAAAAAAGAAAGTTTTATTGAGCACATGAAAGGGGAAAGATGTATATAGTAGAGTAGAAGAGAGTAAAGTATAGCAGAAAAGAGTAGAGACGACCAGAGTAAAGAGAAGAGTACACCAAAGTGCAGTAAAATAGCCTAAAGCGTAGTCAAATACAGGAGAGTACAGTAAAGGGGATTGAAATAAAATAGTGTGTAATAAAGTCGAGAAGAATACACTAGAGTGGAAACGGCCAGAATAAAACATAGTGTAGTAAAAGAGCGCATAGCCTAGCAAAACGCTGCATAGCGGAATGTAGCAGATTGGATTCTAAAATATAGCAAAGGGTGGTATGATTATGCTACTGAATTCTGGTGATTAAACAAGCGCGACCTAGAACTGAATAAAATAGAAGAAGCTAGAGAAGCGAATCGAACAAAATGAAGCAATGTGAAGTAGAGGACACTATACGGAGTCGTAAAGGAGAGTAGAGAAGACAATATAAGAGCAGAAAAGACTACAATAAAATTAGATAGTGCATCTATGTAACAGTAGAATACAGCAGAGCGTGGTGTTACCCTACCATGCCATTCTATTCTACAAAACAAAGACGAGCAACAAGATTGAGCAAATCAAGAAACAATTCGGCTAACTAAACTGAAACAAGCCATTGATTAAAGGAGGAAAAGCAAAGAACTTTATTGTTGTTGTTGTTGTATATTCTAGATTAGAGTAATGTGGAGTAGACCAAACAAGAAAAGCGAGGAGTGCACTGCAACAGAATAATCTGACGTTGCGATATGTTTTTCTGTTCATTTCATCTTTACACTTGGGTTTTTCAGTTTCCCTTGAAGCTTCGTAGTAATTTGATTTACCGATCTAAACTAAGAATATATAAAGCTTTAAAGATCGATGCATGAAGGGAGATGACACGAATTCGAGCTTCGAATCGTGTGCTTATCAAACGTTTCGTGGGTATTTTTGACTGCAAATTTGCTCTCAATAATAGGTATACTGAACGAAGCCGGCGATTCACTTAACAACTGTCACATCAAATCAATTTCAGTGAATATTTTGATATTCTTTTTAGCTTTTTTTTTTTTTCTTTTTTTGAAAATTTTGCAAAATTTTCCATTTTAATAAAATATTGTTTTAAACCAGTTATTGTCTCTGTTGTAATCGTTTTTCTTTTTGGTAGGCATTGATGATTCCAAATAAGTTGCGAAAACATGCGAATGTTTATCTTTACATTTGCTTAGTACAATACATTAACAACAACAACAACAACAACGTAACATGTAGCCGCAAAACTTTCTCTTAAATGCTATAAAAAAAAAAAGATGAAAAAAAAAACTCATCAATAGTATTTAAAAGTAATAAACAAAGAAACACACAAACAAGTTGTCTGACTATTAGATAAAACAACTCAGGTGTTTTAAGTGCGGGTTAACTTTTTAATACCGCTGCTGTGCTATGGTATTTCATGACGATGATGATGATGATGATGATGATGATGATGATGATGGTGATGTTGGTCATGTCTGTATAAAAAAGTTTCAGGTATGCAGACGTATGTAAACATCTTTGTATCGTGACTATTATTAAATGTGTACAACGCATATACGTATCTACACATAGAGTTATTGACCAATTATTGCCTCATTATAATGCTAATACAGGTGTCTATATAAGCGTATAGTTAGGTGAAAAAGTTAACTCATGTTTTTTTTCTCTCTTCTTTTTGCATAAACGATCCACTTGTTTTTTTTTTTTGTACAAGTCCTTGGTTGGATTTTAGTTACATTAGAAATTAATTCACAAGAACTAGTTTTTAACAGAGAGAGAACTAATTTAACTGGAAGTTATTGAGAACATTTGCCTAAATCTTCCTTTTATCGCCTCGCTATTGGCGCTAATGGAATATAATAAACTGCAATAAATTACAAGATTACCTCAATCAACTTCAGCTGTAATTTCTAACGAAATAACCAAAATAAGAGTCAAATTAAACGAAATTTAGGTCAATTAGTAACTAAACTCAATTGGCGATGCAACTGAACGTTTTATTTTTGTTTTTATTTTTGTCTTTTCTTTTCTTTTTTTTTTTATATCTTTGGATACCGCGTTCGCTGTAGTAATAGATAGCAAGAAACGATTTTTCCACATTTCATGTTACTCTTGCCAAACGACCAAGCTGTCGTTTTAAGTTTAGTGAAGATTTCACTAACGCAATAACAAATTTTTCGCCATTTAACTTTGTTAAGCCGTCAAGTTAGCCGAGAAAATATCAAATAGGAAATTGGTTTAGTAGTAAATCTTTACGGCCAGGGACTCACAATCTTTAGCAATGCGCTAATGTCGTTGAATACCTATCAAATAGAGCAATATTTTGCATTTACCCTTTGATCAAAGGAAATAGAAAGAGCTTTACTTAGATGACATCTTTTGATTGTTTACCAAAAAAATATTTTTTCAAATTAAAGAAAATATTTTTACTTTTAATTTTTAATTTTATATATATATATATATAGTTTTTAAATATGACCCATCAGTCGGGAATACGTGTGACACAGTGACAATCAGAAACGAATGAGTGCGAGAAAGGAGAGAAAAAGGTAGGGGAAGTGGCCGCAATGGCCTACGAGGTATCGTGTGTCCCATCGGCATGCGTTCTGCCTTCACCGAGCACTGTCTGCTGCCATACCAAGTATACTCTGCGACGCTGACTCGGTAACCGTGATTCTTAACAAGATTCTTAAAAGTGCATAGCTGCTTATTCCCTGCGCAAACTTAAACATTCCCTTGCCTACGTGGCACCATATCTTGTGAACTAATACAACACCGTATAGAATCGACTGCGTACTTTTAACGTAAAAAGTAAAAAGTGCGTGGACAGATGTAAGGCGGACAGCCGGACAGACAAGCTTAAATTGATTCTAAACCTGATTCCGAATCGATCGGAATAATAAAAGGTGGATATATCTCAAGTCCTTCTGGGTGTTACAACCGTCCCAACGAACTTAATATATCCTGTATCACAAGTGTATTATGGTAATCTAGAAATTAAATCGGTTCACAAATAACCGACTTTTTCCCAATTATCGAAAATCGGAGCCATTTCTTTTTCGTTTTTTGCTTTTACTCCTCTCCTTTTAATTCCTTTATAAACATATTCCCTCATATGGTTAACTGTGTGTTGGCAGACAAAAGGAAAGTTTGTGAAACCTTGCCTCATACCTCGAACAACTTAATGCAGATATCTGAAAGCATAGATTTGAATGACATTAACAAGCAGAGAACGTGTGGACTTGGGAGGGAGAAATGTTAGCGAATCAATTGCAAGAAGTAGATTAATTGACGCGTGAAATTATCGATATAAACACTTTGCGTGTAAGAAAATGCATTTTCTATTAAAATACTAGCGCTATTTCAATGTGCTTTTACATACTTATGTCTAAAAAAAAAAATGCATAGGTCTTTATGATTTTATTTATTTATTTATTTTATGTTTTTTTTTTTTTCGTTTTTGTTTTCTTCACTTCATTTTGTTTATGAAACAGGGACACTTACGTATTACAACAGCTTTCTTGTGGTTATGGAAAACACATAAACGACCGGTTGAGGCGGTTTTTTCTCTGTTTTCTTTTTTCATTTTTCTTCTGTTTTTTTTTTTTTAATACCAGAAATCAGCCAATCAATCTCTATTATGTAAATGTGTGAAGTATGCAGTGCATAGGCACTGCATGTAAATATACATAAAGTATTCATGTAAGATTACAGTTAAAAGAAGTGTTCATAAAAATATTTCCAGATATAAGCTTTTCAGCTGTAAGCGAATGTTCGTTCGCCGAAGTAAATATTATTTAAAAAAATGTAACAAGAAGATGTAAGTTAAGTAAAAAATAAGTAAAATTAAAAATATTTAAGTGAAAGCGTTGTACTTGCTCCAGCCCTTCTACAACTTCTCATTCCGATATGTGAAGTCGTTGAGCTTTATACGAAATCTCACCTTTACTTGCCTAATGTTGTTTGTTCTGTAGGTCTCGCAGGTAGGTTAGCAGACTCATTATGAAAATTGACATGAAAGCTAAGTAGCTCAGCCGTAATACTTTCTGCTAATGATTTCTGTTCCGCTAAGAATGCATAGTACATATGCGTTTGTATGAAATGCCAGTCGTAGAAGCTAATGTTCTCATTGCCAGGGGTACATATTTTAGTTCTACTAGTCAAAGCATACTCTTTCGCAATGAGATAAGTATTTTCCGATATTTAACCAGTTAATAGTATATGATGAGTATATACGTCATGATCCGTCCATCCGTCCTTGTCAGATTTCCTCATGACCTCATTTCTTATTACACATACTCTGTATTTCACAAGTATTCAAGTGTATCGCTAAGGAGGTCAACACAGTTAACTGGTTGAGCTCTTAAATAACATGATCGATTACGTAGCACTATGCTGGCCTCCTCCTCGTTTTTCTTTTGTATTCCTTTGCATTCCTCTATTTTCTAATTAGCGTGGTTGAAAACTAAAATGGATCGGGCGACATCGAAGAAGAGAAGTGCAAGATCAAACCAGCCATTCAAGAAATGTCTCGTATACGTGGAACACGGTCATGGTCGAAAAGAAAAGGGGAAAGACGAAAAGACTGGGAATGCCCCAGCCTAAGTTTAATCTGCGCCCAATCGGTAGTTTTTATGCCTTTACCAGTTGAGCAATTGCTATAGAAATGACCAAAGTAAGCTCTACCGTGATTCTACTATGATAATTCGAATATCGCCATCCAAAATGGCTAAGCATTTGCGGTATGAGTTTTAAAACTAAAGTTCTATCCACTTTGCTGGCGGATCGCTTCAAAGCGAACCTCTTGCACTAAATGCATTCGATCCTTAAGTTTTGTGCTGAGATCTGCTATAAGTGTAAAATTCAACTGCTTAGCTATTGTAAGAAAGGGATAAAGAGCTCCGGATGACTTTTCTTTAAAAGTCAATCAGTCAAACAGACTTACAGTCTTTGTAAGACAAACAAGTGAAAAATACTTTGAATTGCTAAAAATATGTAGAAGGCTTTATGAAAAAATTTATGTCAAGATCGGAGGCTATTATGTTTTTTGAATGCGATGTCCTCAAAAATATAATCAAATTTTCAACTTTTTTTTCCTACATTTTGGTTATCCCTGTCAGGTAGACGGTCTCGCTTTAAAAATTTTTCTTAAAATAATAATTATTGCAAGATGTTTATCATTGTTGTTATTGTTATGGTGTAAGCAACCCATACCGTGGTCTACGAGACCTATTGTACTCATTCATGTTTCTAGGTCTCCAGCCCCGTGCTGTGTCTCGCATTATGAAGTATTCTCCAAAAACTTGGCGTTTGATTTTGTCAATGGTCTCGCACGGGATGCTTCGCTTGACAGAGTCTGAATGAATTGGTATCGAAAATATCCATGTGTCAGGTAATAATTGAGCGCATTATGACCCGTACAGAACGAATTGTAGATCGCTCCCTCTTAGCTCCAGCGGTTTATGTGCTCTACCGGAAGATTTTGTAAATCTTTTCGCTTAACGTTGTCCTGCGCTTTACTTGCAATGACAATCCGACGTTTTCTGCGACCTTTGCGGTGCACCGCAGAGTTGCAAAGTTTCTACTCTGTGTTCTTTCAACGAATTCGCAAATTTCTTCAGGATACACTGACATTAGGTAAAGTTAAGCTAAATTGAGTCAAACTATCAGACTCCGTGAGACCTTTCTGAAATATATATCTAAATGTTACAAATGGAACGACAGACTTAGTGTACATATTCTATCCTGCGTTAATTGATAAGAAAAAATACCCAAATTAATTGCGTAAAAATAAACTTAAAGGTGTTTATGTTAATTTCGCCGGTGATAATTCTATTTAGACAAGGAACAAAGCAAAGTAATATGTAGTTTCTGTGTTCAAAAAATTATAAGCAAATAAAATATGTATTTTTTGTTAAGTTAAAGGTAAAATTATTTGATAAGACTCACCTACGAGCATTTGAGCTTCAAAACCCTTGAACTAAATTACTCAAGAACACAAAATCCTAAACAAAGTTGTTAATCAATTTGTACTTGCAGTAAGGTATAGTATGTGGAAAAGTTGTTGCTTGATATTTGTATTTTTTTACTTAAGTTTTATCTTAAATCGTAGACTTTTCATTCCGTTATTCATTAAGAATGATAATCGAATTACTATCGAAGAAATGATTAATGAAGAGCAACAAAGCGACTTTATTCGACTTTAGATAACACCTTAGGCGTAATACGAGGTGTAAACGGAAATAGCCGCACCGAATAGTCGAGTAGACAGGAGTCGCGATTGCCAAGTCGGTGTGCGTGGAATCAAACCTTAGCGCGGTAGAGAATATTTGGTGGTAGCTACGGTGAGCGCTCAGTCGCTATGGACGTATAACATTTAACGATGAAGCACGTATCCATTAGCTTGCGACCATTCCCTCCCTACCTTGGATTCGTGCTACCGTGTTACATGTATAATTCCCATGCCTGGAATGATTGATCGTATTGAAGAAAAAAACAGCTAAACAACCTGTTACACGCTTAGCGTATAAGGCAACCCTAGCCATTCATAAGCTGGCTGTCTCTAAACTATTGCTACAACGCAGTCAACTATCACTTGTTGCTTTTCGTGACGGAGAGAAGGATGTGAAAACCTCCCCTACTTTAATGGTGTCAAAGTGCAAGAAGAAGCGAAAGTCTTTGGTGGCAAGATCATAGAAAATGCTGTACTTTTGGCAACACATCTACGTTCAATATACCGAGCTTCTATTCTCCAAAAGCTAGAGTACAATTTGCCTTTATAGACGAAAGTTTCCAAGTTCGTCTGGATCAGATGGTAACTGGAAACGAAAGCGTTCCCGACGCTCTTGAGTATCGATTTAATACGTGCTGTGCTGCTTTTACCTATAGCGATTTCCGCGGCAAGAGTACCGCCTACCAATGAATTCCTTCAATAGGACTATTTCGATTTCCTAGTGCTCTCAGTTGTTTCTCCAGGAACTGTGTGTGTACCGCGACTGGCCATTCTTTATACACGTGGGGCCCCTTTTAAGACAATCTGTAGACGCACAAGTCTTTCACAGCATTCCTAATTTGGTTATGTATACGACAAAGGCACACAAACATGAGTCTCTCCGTCCACTCCTTCTCTCCCTACAATCCCTGCTATTGTCATGTGCAATAAGATTTCTTCGGGACGATAAATGAGGAAACATTTACTTTTGTTTTTTTTTTTTTTTACATATTTTACAATGGAAAACTACTTACTAATGTAATTAATATAAGAGCGCGTTGCATTCATTTATTGTGGCAATATTGTTAAATCACGAAACAAGTATCGATATTAAGGTAGCGGCTGCATTGCAGCTGGTATATCAATAAAATTGTTTAAATACCATTCTGTCATAAATAACGTTTTGAATTTTTTTTTTTTTTTTCATAATTATTTTGTAAATATATTCACAAAATTATTTTGTAAATATATTCACAAATCTCAGATAACCCAGGGGAAAAAATGTGGAAATTTTTGTAAAATTATTTTCTAGTTTCTTCGAGTAGTCGTGAACGCTATTGCGAAAAATGATGAATGCGAAGCATCAGTTTTCTATATCAATTTTAATGGGTTAACAATTCACATCTGCTAACAGTTACGGCTAAATCGATTCCAGATTACGTATCACAATGAAATCATTGGCTTCGCAAATATACGCGATACTTGGAATCCATATTTTTCCATTGTTTTACACAAACAAAAGTGGCGTCACTAAAACAACTTTAACTTGTAGGAAAGTAACTGTCAAAGTGTCATGGAATTTTGATACATTTTGCTGATAGGTTAGTGCTATCTAAAAATCATATGGAGTCATCAACAGGCATTCTACGAGCTTATTGAGTGGTATGTTGCGTATATAAAACCCAACTTATAGATATTGCAAATGAAATGACAAGATTAATATAGTCGCAGCCTGAGGTAGAAATCTCTAACACATTCGACTATTTATGACAAACATTAAAGTAAAAGTATTGTGTCATTGTTCCAAAGGGAAGAACTAATATCAGGATCATGTCTCGAGATCCGTTTTCTATTAAAGTAATTATAAGCAAATATTGCCCGCGTACACACATTATCTTTTATTTACTTTTATAAGTAAAAGACACGTAAAACCCCTACACCATTCCACAGTTATTCCTATAACGACCTTTCACAATAAGGTGTTCTTTCTCATTGGTCTTGAACCCAAAACACATCAATTTACCAAATTCTATCAAAACATCTCGAATATTGTGTGTCTTGTCGACAGGCGGACAGACAGGCTTAAATCGATTCGGAAAGTGATTCTAAATCGATCGGTAGAATAAAAGTGAAAAGTGCTCATATCGAGCTACTTTTTGAGTGTTGCATACATCTGCACAAACTTAATATACCTTTGCACTAGAAGCGATGGAGGGTATAATAAACCATTCAAGTGAATTTAATATTAAATTATCATTATATAGGATACGTTCGACGATCAGTTAATATTGACTTGAGAACACAAAAAAAAATGATGACAGCAAACAATTGTAAAAATACAAAAAAAAAAACAAAAAAGTAAGCGAAAAATAAAAAAAAAAAAAATTATAAAAATGCCAGATAACCAGTTCTTTTAGAAAATATTTACAAAACACTTGGAATAGCTTGACATTTGGTAAAGCACATATACGACAATAATGACAACAAAAACAATAATAGCAAATAATAGAAAACAACCTTCAGCATAAATATCTATAAACGCCGCATCGTAAAGCGCAAAATATGCTATTTAATAAATACTTGCAAAGGAAAAAAAAAAATAATAATAATAATAATAAAAAATTGAACACAAAACACTTGTGATGACAAAATTTTAAATGGAGTTTCGTAGCTGGACATATGCATATAATTAAATATATTTTTAGATGTGAACACTTTTTTATTTTCAATTAAATACTTTTATGCTGCAATCTTCACTGCATCTTCAATAATTACGCATTAAAAAGATTCGAAAATATCGACAGTTCTCAGTTCTTCTGATAAGTCTTTACAAGCCCCAAGAATATTTTTAATGTTCTAGCTTTTCAATGCTGTAGAAAAAGTTGTGATGGCTTCGCTGAGACAGGAAAAGCTGAAGTTATGAAAACTAATGGTAGGCGCACGTCCAGTAGACGTAACGGGCGGAGAAACATAAGTAATTCTGAGCAAATATCTGACAGAGGACGGACAATGAAAATAAACATCGGACATCGGACGTGAAACGGACGAATAGTTGAATAGTAAAATGGTATGAAGTATTTAGTCCCGCAACTTAATAAAGAATTTTCGTAGGCGCAATATAGAAATGGAGCTTGAACGGTCGGCCTTGTTCGGCCATAATGCTTTTTTTTTCCCTTTATATTATAAGTTTAGACATTAACTGTCTTAATAAAGATAATAATTTTTTTTTTAGTAAATTTTACTGTTCTGCTAACCCACTGTTTTATGAAAAATTTATGCGAAATTTCTTTTTTTAGGTTAAGGTTAAAGATTACAAAAAACAATGCGAAATATAAAATTTTATACATTAAAGCTTAATTATAATATTAAAAGGTAAAAAAAATTTTAAATGAGACGAGTAAAAGTGAAGCTACATTAAGCGCACGTTGGACTCATATCACAGCAAACATGTCTATGAAATTCGCAAAACTCTTTCTTTATTTATAGCCATAAGCAATAAGCAACATTTTAATATAAACATAAGCGTTTTTCGCCAGATCTAAGAAGAAGCCGTCTACAAGAATGAACTGCATCATGAAATAAATATTTCGTTCGGTTAAAAATTCAAAAACTAAACCAAGATCCTGGTGCTCCCATACAACCGTCAAACAATTGATATTTTTCATCCTTTAGAGATTTTAAAGATGAAAATTTTCAATTTTGCTTGAAATTTTTCTTCAGCAAAAGGCCTTAACGCATTAAATTGTTTTTCATGAGTTTAAAATGTCGAATAGCAGAAAAATAGCTAGACGTGTACTTCGTACAACGAACTAAGTTCCTTAGCTTAACCTACGGCACAAAGTCTCGAAAATTATAGCTCGTTGTCTTAATTTTTTTATTCGTCTTTATCTTTACATAAGGCTAAGGGTCGAAAGCAATGACCTGCGTAATCCCAACATGTAATAGTATAAAGGAGTAATTTTTGAAAGTACGTTTACGTGGAGGAGGTTTGGAGACAAACGGCAAAGTATTCTATTTTGCGCAATTTGGTCGAGAAATATTGAAAAATCTTAAATTTTTTTCATGTAACGACTTTTTCAAAATACTTGGGAGTAATGGTGCGCTCTAATCCATTCCCAACCGATTTAGTCCTTGAGCTATAATATGTCAGAATAGCGAAAGCAATTAAAACGAACTTACTTTGCTCGAATCGATAGAAAAAAAGGATAAGGGCCTGTCTCAAGTCCCGAAAGCTTAATACACCCTTACTATCACGTATATAGGTTGTAATAAATGGGTTGGGCAAAATCAGATTTGTTTAAAAAATATTCGTCGATTTTAAAAGTCGAGGAGCAGCAAAAATGAATTGATTAATAAAAGGGCAACACATGGTTAAGTCAACTTAATTGCTGTGAGTTGAAAAAGGTTCGAGGGCAATTAAATAAGCAATTGATTGCCAGGCAGACAGTACAGTCGAACGTGTTATTGATAGACAGGTGGGGCGTAAATTGACCCAAAATTTCACGTTTATGAAAATTGATTAGGCTTCACGAGAACTGTTTCACCCAGCAATAGTGCAAATTGCAAACTGATAAGCAACATATGCACATCTGTATGCTCGGATGGTGTGGATGTGCAGGAATGAAGACTAAAATTGCCATCGAAGTTAAGTTAAAGAGTTTCGTTCTTCAGTAATAAAATTAGCGTAAAGTGATTTATTTATTTGTTTTATGTCGCTAATGCGTACTGCAAATTGATTACAGTTGCATGCGTTTACAACTGGTCATTTCCAATCCTATTAGCAGTGGGTATCAAAGTTAAGCCCTTCGCTTTGACATGAATACACACTTACATATGCTAATTGTTCGTTTCATTTGTCGTTACACACTTTTAATGTTGCGTAAATTTTCTTTATTTCTTTATTTCTTTATTTATTTATTTTTTCATTCTTTCAGAGGCGCAGACCTACTCATAGCAAGCAATTGAAGGAAAATTGCATATGACAGGTGTGAATTTTGCCAGTGAAACAGTGTTGCTTTAGATTTGTTTTGGTTGGCAGTTTTTCTCTTTCAATTCTTTTTTTTTTCCCCCTTTTTACGTTTAGCAAAAGCATACAAAATTTGTCATTTGCTTGTTAAAGTATTTCATATATTGAAGGAATTTGGGTCAAGTACATTATACATTATATATATATATATATATATTCAAATGAGTATAGAAGATAAAGTACTGGCATAGCGAACGCATGCACAGCCGTTCTCAATACTAGATGAAAAGAAGCGAGAAAGCAGTTTAATATTCGCCTTAGAGCGGGCACATAACCTCTATACACTCAAGCTAAGAATTCTTGTGCCTAGTCCACCCACTTACGGTACACTGAATATCTATGTCAAATTATTATTAAGGATCAGTTTTCAGTAGGAATGCTTATATTGGAAGTTAGACAGACCTTTTTGCCCTATGAGTGTGTATTTTCCATGGGAAACCTTATACAAAAATCTTATAGACGATTTAAATTTGAGACAGTTAGTGTTTACGCCAAGCAGTGCCATTGACCAATTTTTGTCACAAAGTGTTGAAAACTAGAGTTTCTTGTCATATGAGTTTTAGAAATTACGAGGAAAGATCGGACGGATGAATGGACATACAGATAGGTGGACATGCTTGAAGCGATTAGAAAATGATTCTAAATTGCTCGGTATAATAGCACGTGGATCTATGTTAAGTCATTCTCTGTCTTAACACACCCTGTACCGCAAGTGGTGTAGGATGTAATTAGTACGAATGTATTTACATTTGATGGCATTGCGCATGAAGGTGAAAACCTGATTGATGGATGAATGGACATACAGACAGGCGGACAAATTAGAAAATGATTCTAAATTGCTCGGTATAATAGCACGTGGATCTATGTTAGGTCATTCTTTGTCTTAACACAGCCTGTACCGCAAGTGGTGTAGGATGTAATTGGTACGAATGTATTTACATTTGATGGCATTGCGGCTGAAGATGAAAATCTGATTGATGGATGAATGGACGGACAAATTAGAAAATGATTCTAAATTGCTCGGTATAATAGCACGTGGATCTATGTTAGGTCATTCTTTGTCTTAACACACCCTGTACCGCAAGTGGTGTAGGGTGTAATTAATACAAATGTATTTACATTTGCTGGCATTGCGGCTGAAGATGAAAATCTGATTGTAGTGATTGAAAATCTATGCTAGAAAGATGAAAGGACATGGAAATGGTATTACATTCTTGCTTGCGGGAAGGGATCGTCCATTAAACGACTGATGTGTTCTAGGGTTAGCGATAGATTAACGAAACTAAGATCGAAATTAAAATCAATCAAAGCTTCTCTTCATTAGCTTTCCTTCATTGGGCGTGAAAACCTGAACAAAGAAAAATGTTCCTTAAATTCAAACAACGCATGATTACATGTCCAGAGGAATGCCGCAAGTGTTCCTTAATTAAAACAACCGCGAAAATTGCACGTCAAATAAATGTTAAGGGTATCGTTTGATAGCTTTTTTTATGATCGATTGCGATGCGTTTCATAGGAATCGCGTCTTCATTTTCATCTTAGGATTGATTTGCAGGCCATAGAGAGAGTAATTGAAGTCAATGAAATTACGCTCTAAACACGTCTTTATTTGTCTTGAATTGACTGACAAAGAGACACAAGTCGGGGGAAAGGAATGAAGCCGTCAGCCGTTACAGTTCATACACATTTACATTCATTTCGACCCTATTGAGTAAATTGAGATGTAAAGTAAACGCATCAAATTATGCCTGAACTGGATCAGATTTCGAAACAAGGTTATTGCTGCGATTCAGTTAATGAATATTAAAATTTTGTTTTACTTTATTTTATTTATTTATGTCTTGTTTTCTTTGCCTTTTCATTGCCTTTTACATATTCCCATTGTCAAGATAAAGACAAAGTGGAAAAGAAACAACCGAACGTATTGTTTCAAAAGGAAGCATACGACGTTAATTGGCAGAAAATAAGAGGAAAATAAAACTAATTCGCATAAATTTGTGCGAGGAGTAAGTAAACCACTATTACAATATATGAAAAAGTTTCGTTACACTGCTGTGACGAATTGTTAAATGATAAACATGTTGAAAATTTATTAAAACAAAAAAAAGAAAAAGAAAAGAGAACGTCTTACTTGAGTGATGATAAATTACTTTAGTTTTTTTTCTTTTTTTTTTTTTGTAGTAACAGTTTTCCTTAACATTTTTTTTTTTCAAGGTAAACCTAAAACGTTATTAATACAGGTTTTTTGCACTTGAATATGTAAAATATAAGATAAGAAGAAAAACTAAACTTAGTTGCAAACCGTTAATATGCCTACTTCCGGTTTTTATTTTTATTTTCATTTTTTTTCTTTTTGTTTGTTGAGACATATACTCCATTAAGATTCATTATGAACCGACGCCAGTCTACCGACTGCATTTATTCGTTTCAAATGGTTTTCGAAGCCTACAATTATTTAATGAATTTACTGCTTTGTCTGATCAGCTAATAATGATTTTAATATAAAGTTAACATCTTACAAGAGAAGGAAATTCTGCGAGAAAAGTATTGCAAAGTGAGTGAGAGGAGAGGCATAAGCAAAAATATAAACCGTATACCAATTGGAATGAATTATGAATACGTAAGCTATACAGCAATATGTGAAGCAAACGGTTTATGATATTTTCATTTACAATAATTATCGCGCACTAGAGTGTGACTTGATAGTGTCAATAATGCCACGAACTTTTTACTTGACCTAATAGATATGTTCACATTAGGGTTCGATGGATAAGCTGGTATTCAATTTCAACGTGTGACTTGATAGTGTCAATAATGCCACGAACTTTTTACTTGACCTAATAGATATGTTCACATTAAGGTTTGATGGATAAACTGGTATTCAATTTCAACTTGATATCTTTAACGATAATTTAATTTTATCCAGCACTTCATGTTTACTATTTCAACTATCGTTAAGTAGCATACAGAGAACTACAAATTTTGCAACCTAAAGAAAAGAACTTGGAACCTAATAACAAAGGATGAGCTTTCTGGGATTTTCTGCAGATCTCGTAACTGCTGGTGCTGACTTTGTGTCACTTTGTTTGAATAGCTAACTGATTGGTTGATTTTCAATAAAGTAAAATATACCAGGTAGATAAGGGCAGCGGGAAAAATTTGGTTTTCTCCATTTTTTAATAGAAAACTGGAGTAACGCACATGAGAAAATTATCCCTTCTTTGATTTAAAAAAATTATATTTAATTTTTTATTAAAAAGTTTACACTAACACAGGAAGTTATTTGCAATTTTTATAAATTTTTTTCAATCGCTTTTGTTGGCAAGAGTCTTATGTCTACTTAAAGTTATGCAAAAGGGCGCTCTGTCATTTTATGTAACTGTTATAATGTTGCCGTTACTTTTAAGAACTTGTCTATGTTTTTCGAAATCTCAACCTTTTTTTCATTTTGCACAAATGCGTTAAGTCTTGTTAAAAATGTTGATTCATTTAAAATACTAGAGATTTTATTATAAGGTTTCATATATATATCTATATATATATATACATATATATATATGTATATATATACTTTAATGAAAGATACATACATAATGCGGGCAAGCTTGAAAATGTAGAGGATATATATATATATATATATATATTGAGCAGTCATGTACCTTTCTATTTCATGACTTACCTTTAGTTAGTTATTGCCCACATCACCATCTCGCTCTTTGTCGCGTTCTCGCTTTCTCTTTGCGCAATAATAACATAACCTCTGTCGGCTTGTCTTATGCGAAAAGGTAGGCAGAAAAGCAAAATTCGTGAAATCTACTTTAGAGAATGTTGTTATAATTTTTGTTAAGTCATCAAGTCATGTTCGTTTTGGTTTGGTTTGTTTTGTTTGTACTGTAACTGTAACCACACACATATATAAAGGAAATGTATATTTGTTCACTTGAAACTATATCCATGTACATGTATAGTTTTGTAGTTTTGTTATGTGTGTGTCTTTCTACGTCTGCTGTATGATGTTAGAATAATTTTTAAAAAGAGTTAACTGTCCTGTATCCGCCAACGTGTGCGTTATTTATGAGGGTGCTATGAACTTTTGTACGACAAAGAAAAATTATTATTGAACATAAGCAGCAAATGCACAACTGCGGAGTGGAAATGTTCTTCGATTCCTTCGATAATGTCTTTTGTTTTCTTTTTTTTTTCATTACTCAGTATTATTTAAAAAATACATTACGGGGACAAAAGTGGTTCATAACATCTTTTGCTATAAATACTCTAATATCCAGAACGAAGAGGTTCAAAGCATTTCTATTGACTTTCAGTTACATATCAGATGACATCGTTGCCGCTGACTGGCGTTAGGATAATAAATATAATAATGTACTTGGATTGTCTCTGCTATATAAACGCAGTTTTATATAAAGGGACTTACTAGCAATAATGGCAAAGTAAGCAACGAGAAAAAAAGAAAACAGTATAATGCTTACATATAAAATCAAAAGCAATATCTGCAAATCTGACAAATAATAACCAGGTTTTGATTCCCGTTGCCACAGACTCACACTTCATTTGTAATGAGTGCCCATAATTTAAAAGAAAACCAGTACTTTGGTGGACCATGACCCATCACTAAATATCCTACACCACCCTAGAATTATTCATATAACGAATTTTCAAAATAAGCTTTGGCTAAGGAAAGTGGTTGAAAAAGTCGTCCGATCATCATTCATCAATAGCATTCGTTCTTGGGCCGAAACACGTCAATGTACAAAATTTACTATAGATTGTACACAAATAATATGACAGACAGAAGGACCGACAAGGTTAGACTTAATAAAAGATGGATCGTCTCAAGTGCCCATGGGATACAGAATACAAATTTGAAATGATTGATCCGCTAATAATCTAACTCAAAGAATAACCCAAAGATCCATTCCACAAGGGCTAGCAAAAGGACGCCATGCATACTTAACATGGTCATGGAAAAAATGGAATGATGCCCTAAGTAACTATGATTAGCAGTTGAACATACAATTTACTTCAAAACATCCATAATGAAGTATTGATAACTTCGAGGTGAAAATAAATGTTCCGCTTTTTGCATATCTGTGTGTAATTCGCCCTACGTGGCGAAGATGTATGTATTTATACCAAAGTGTTCATACATAACCGTGCGTCCGTCCATTTGTGCGTTGCTGCCACTTTCAAAGTCGCTCACAATCTCACAAAGTGACTTTCAAACTTTTATCAATTTTAAAAATGGGCGTGGTCTATATCTAAAAATATTAACAAATTAAAATCAAAACATGAACTGCGCAAAGCACTTATCCCAGACAGAAATCTGTATGAAATCTTAATGTGGGAAAAAACTGTGTGATCGAAAATGAAAATTTGAAAAATGCATTTTCCATAATTTCCAGTAAAATGAAAGACTCACAGAAAAACAGTCATATTTTATTATAAAAATTTGTAAAAATAAAATGATATCGAAAAAATGTTTATAAAATATTTTTAGATTTTACAGCCTTTGATTAACTGAAAAAATTTAACATACACAAGACAATTAATTACATATAAGCATGCTTTGGCTCAAAGTGTATGTGGAGCTGAATGCCTTGTATTTTTAGGTTACATAACTGTCAAGTCTTGATTTCTTAGTTTTATAACGGTCCAGTTAAGAAAAATTCAAAACATAAAGTCGGGCGAGTACATGTGAATTAAGACCAATTGTAAAAGCGAGCTAAGCAGAAAATATAGTAAGAAAAGAGAGATAAAAAAAAAAAAAAAAAAAAAAAAATTAAAGTTAAATATTTCTTTTTTGTTAAATAAAAACAGGTTATCGGTTACGTTTATTTTTGGAATATTGATTACATCGTCTGGCTTAAGAAAAAAAAAAAAAAAAAAGAAAAAATTGAAATGTATAACGTGCCCGTTTACCAACCAACAAGTGTATGCAAGACATATTTTTCTTACATCTCACAACAACAACAACAACAACAACAACAAGCTAGGAAAACAAAATATGCGTAGAAATACCAAAAACGATGAAAAATTTAAGAAACATTACGTGATAACGTGTTATACGAGTAACTCGCAGTTAAAAGAAGAAAATTTATACATTAAAAAAAAAAAATTAGCAAAAGAGTTAAAAATAAAACTAGAACTCAATACAACCCACCACCGGCCAAACAGTCATTCTATCTACACATTAGCACCGATTCAATGTTTAAACGCAAGTAAAACTAGATTTTTTTTTGTTTGCTAAAATTATATAGAAATGTGCGATTATTTATGTCGACATTACGTATTTTTAGGCCATAAATTTTAAAAGAGTGTCTACTTATCTATGTGTGTGATTGCTTGAATTCAAGCGACCCCTACAGGGACACGTAATGTATTTTGAAGTGATCGTTGATTTTCTATGAAAACCTCAACATGTGACAATAATAAAACACTTGCGATGCGTACCTATATAGCAGCGTTTGTGTGTAGGTTTTTATCATGTATAAATGAAAGAAACCCACAAGGTAATTAAACATCGTTTTGATAAAGAAATGTGGCGAAGCATTCAGTTCACATTCCGATAAAAAATAACTTATAATAAAAATTCTATTTTTAAAATCAAAACGATTTTGTATTTGCATTGAAACGAATCGTTTAAAGCTTTAGCAGTTTTTAATGCGTACGAATCCGCATTCACTGCTCTCTCTCTCTCTCCCTCTCTCTCTCTGCGAATATAGCATATGAGGAAAGCGCAATCCCAAGAGAAGCCAATAAGAGACCTCTATTAAAACAGATTCTTAGATTTGGTCCTTTACATGAGCACATGTAAATGTCCAAGTCTATCCGTCAATAAATTAGATTAAAGCGTGTCATTACACCCTACATCAAAGGTAGGCAATTTTTTCATCAACGGGCCAATTTCAATCTTCATATGATAGCTAGGCCCAGACCAAGAGCCAACTACTATTACAAATGTGGCCTTGTGCATCAATGCCCCCTCCTTTCAATTGCACTCAAACACATTTCATAGGTGATAGCTGCCCAGCAGTAGTGAACGCAGATACCATCCATTTGCCGTATTGCTAGGTGCGAGCAAATTGAATTCTTTGAAATTTGAAACGCAGTCGGTCGGAAGGTGTTGTTTGAAGGTGTTGGTATTCCTAAGGACAAAGGAAGGCTACATGCATTCATATAAGGGTATGCAACAAAATTTTGACAAGGCAAAGGGTTGATTTATTATTTTCACATTTTTGTTAATTATGAGCAAATCCTTAAACCAAATCCATTTGATGCATTTAAGCACGCAAGCTTGTGCAGCTAAAGAAGATTTGACATCAAATCCGTGTGGTTGTAGTAATATTCTGCAACCGTAAATACGACATTAATAGTCAGTTAGAAGGACAGACATACCTAGCTTAATTCTATTGTTCACACTGATAAAAAAAAGCATGCACCCTTTAAGGAGTCTGCGATTAATTTGTTTTTTTTTTTTAATTTCTTTGTCTATAATGGTTGCTTAGGCATAACATTAGCAAAGTTCGAAAACGTTTTACATTACTATAGTAATAAAATGAATATATTAACGAAATCATTTACATTTACCATCAACGTCAAGCATTCGGTATGGAATCATTGTTTCTCTCAGTAGTAGTGATTATTAAGTTTGTCTTCTTCTTTTCCCCTTTCCCCGTCAAGTACGCGGTTCGATATGTCCCTGCGGGATCGTAGATTTTCTCCAAACGTTCCCAATCCTCGGGACGATTGTCGATTAAGAAATGCGTCACCTTCTCCGAACCGTATTTCTGTTTCGGGGTACATTTGGCGCAATCGGTTGCCATAGCGTCCGGTATTGTCTCTAAAATTTGCATAACCTTGAAATTTTTTATTTGTTAATCGTACAACACACACAACACAAAATAGATAGGAAATAGAATATCAAAAATGCCTGAACAGAAAGTATGGTAGATAAGGAAACCTACAAATCTGCGGACATACATACATACCCTTTAACATTTTACCATCTGGTGTGCAAGGCCCGGTACCTTCTAGACATTTAACATAATTTTTAAGTAAACGCTCTTGTCCTAATATCTCGTCCAGATCGACGTTGTCAAATTTATTATCGTAGCTTTGCTTGAAAGGAGCTGCCGTCGTGGCCGGAGGATGCGGTAACGATCCCACACTGTCCCAGGCAATTATTGCCGTTACAATGCAAATACCAAAGAAACGTAACATGTTGTTGATGATGAGAAACTTTTTATCTATCTGCGGTATTCTAACAAAGCTTATAAGCATTTATAGCTGCGTACAGATTGTGTTCCCGTACAGAATGCGTGTTTTTACTTAATATCGCGAATTATTTTAATCGATTTCAACATATTATTGAAATTAGCAACAATTGTTTTAATGAAATAATCAAAAATAATTTTATAATAGAAAGAGGTTTCCTGAAATGCTTAAAATGTGTTTTTAAACCTACTGTCACGGGAATATATTCATTATATCATTCTGTTTGTGACATGAAAAAATTCTCGTTAATAAATAATCAATTCACTCGATTGTCGACTCTCTATCAATACTCTCTATTGTCGACTTGTCCGTCCACTCAATTCATAGAAGTTTCAGAAGAAAGAAAGATCAACCCCCATAATGACAAACTAAATTGTTAGACAGATATCGCTTGCTAGTTTGAAAACTATTAGAGGCAGTTAGCCTGCGGCAATTTTTCAATGAGCTCTGGACGAGAAGAATCCTGTCCAGTTATTTATATTATTATACTTATCCTAGGACAGTAAGACTTACTATTAGAAAATAATGACGTTTCAGCTAATATGAAGGCGTATGGGTTAAAGACAGAAGCAAAAGAGCCCATAGCGAAAGCATTGATAGCAAATGTTACAGAACGCGGACTTCGCAGCCATCGAGGCGAAATATGATAAAATATAATACCCATTGCCTGTTTTCAGTAAGATCAGGACTCCGCCAGATGGTTATATCGTTGAAATAGTACAAGTTTTCGAACCGAAACTCTTGTGTTCCTTCAAACATTTCTTTTTAATATACGACCGATAGCAGATACTAACAATACATCAGTGAAACAGATCTTTAAGGCACGAGGTTTGATGATGCGCTCTCTTCATATCAAAAGGGCTTTTGTTCATGCAAAGCTAAATGTTCCTGCAAAATACTAAACACACAACCTTCTGATATCAATTAGGTATTAGCCAGCTCACGCAATTTCAATTTTCGATCTCCCTGAAGGATTATGTGCACTTGTTTCGCTGTTGCGTTTAAGATCAGCAAACCACTTCTGTACTATTCGTCTCGATGGGACAGAGTCCAAGCAAGGCGTTACTTAAACGGTATTTTTTCACATTACAAAGCAATGCTTGATCAACGCATGAAAACCAAATTTGTCCATTGCTGTGCACCTTGCAAAAGTAATGTCACTAAAGGATGTACGACTTGTAAACTAATGACGAGAATGTCATCAAATTATAACACATTTCGTGTTCATAGTGGCAACATCTATATGTCATCCTACGAACTTATTACGTGTTGTAGTATTAACGGTATTAACGTATAACTGAAAATTATCAAAATATGGCAACGATTGACAAATTGGAGCTCTTTGCGTAAATAAAAGGCTCTTCTGAATAAAAAGGTAAGCAATAGTAGTCTAAGAAAATAAGTTTTTTTTTTTTTTTGTTTTAATTTATGCGAATGCGATCCAAAAGTGGATAAACAACTCATTTGAAATTCTTTTTGACTTTACTTTTTCTGCTTCTTTCTCACTCTCGCTATGCTTATAATCTCTTCTTATTTATTAGCAAGCATTTTATTATTCAGTTTGTTGATTTATTACCATACTACCCGCAAACTGTTGCTTATTGGATGGTACCTCTTTTCCGGCTATGAAAAAAAACGCAGCCAGCGAAACTTAGATAACACAGACTATTATTACATAATATTCCGCATATGCTTAAAAGAATTTAGAAATGTTTTATTGCTCTTATATAAGTTCTAACGTTCGCTTTACAAATGTACCACAACACCACCACCACCGCTAGCACAAGTTATACATATTTATTCCTTACTCCAATTATTTAGCAACGGCATGTTCAGTTGGGTTGAACGTGAGCAGCATATATTGAGAAACACTTCAGATAGATTCACCTGTCTTTGTATTAATCGATGCAAAATCAGTTTCTGCATCGACTTAATCATGTCTGTATATCTATTTGCCCGATCTCGGGGGCAGGTTGCAATTTTCAAGATATTTTGAAGAAATTCAATATATAAATATATTTTGCCGCAACGACGAACGCTATTGAAATTATGGTACGTGATGGACTTTTCAATTTGTGCAACAGAAAAGGAAAACAATCTTTCATATATATTATTATTCGACAAAGATCGATGAAAAATAATACTTTACCATAGTAAGGCTTTGAGGACATGTTTGAGAAGGTGACTTATATAAAATGTTCTTACAAAAAAAGGCAAAGGAAGAAGCCTTCATATGGCGAACACAAAACCGAATTTCTATATACCCATCACCGAAGGATGGGCGGTATATTCATTTCGTCAAAACGTTTGTAACACGCAGAAGAAAGCTGCAGAGACTTCGTACGTTATATATATTCTTGGTCAACATGAACTCCTAAATCGATTTAGATATGTCTCTCTGTCTGTGTGCCTGTCTGCAGCAATCGGCTTTAAATTTGCAGAAGGATTGGAAGCTCTTGCACGCAGATTCGTATTGAAATTTGGCCAAATCGGTCAAAGGACACGACTACAGTACAACATAACCTGAGACCTCCTCTGCTTTTAACAATAATTTGCGATTTGTTCCTCGTTGCTTATAAACCTCAACAGATACAACTGCAATATTTTTCATTTGTGTTCTATGGCTGGTCCTGCAGCATCTGTGCACAATGTTATCAATGATTACATTTTCACTTTTTAACTTTTTCGTCGTTTTCTGGTCATTCATAAGGTAAACGAGACAAAATGTTGAAAACTTTTCTCTGTATTCCTTACATCTGTCGGAAAGTGTTGTTAATTCCAAAATAAATATGGTGGACCCCACAACGTGGAGGCGTCAACTAGGCGTTTTCTCAACAGTGTAATCATTTGGGTATCAAATAAAAGGACTAGGAGAGTAGAATGGGGTGTATGTAGTGCTAGGTGTTTTTGCTAAATTAAATATTGCAGCAAGGAGCAAGGTGTCATTTTCGATAGTGAGAAAGTCCGTTTACACCTAGTGGTATAGGGTATTTAATAGCGCCCTTGTCCACCAATAATGTCGTAACTTATTCTTTTATTTTATGTTTACTTGCAAATAATTCATTCTGCGGATTTTTGCATTTTAAAAAAAGAAAAGGAAAATCATTACTTCTTTTATGCTCTGATTATTTATTTTGTTGAGATTTTTATTAAGATTTTCTCTTACGTATAAGAAAAAAGCTTAAAATCTCTTCTAACTAGTGCCGTAACTGGAGCTTATACTAAATTGGTTAACCGTCTCGCCTAACGGCCAAAAATATATTTTCATTGCTTGCATTCAGTGTGTAATTCTGAATCGATCTAGTTAGAGCACGTCTAGCCTAAAGATTGTCATGATCGACTTGGGATAGTGGATCCGTGTTAAAGCTGCTAGAGGAGGAAAGAAACTCATTAAATTTGTAAATAAAATAGCAAGCAAATAACCTTTGGAGATTTCATAAAATTTGTTCATATATTCCAGATAAGAATAAGATTACAAATCAGTTCAGCTATATCCGACAAAAATTTTGAATATATTTTGTCAACCTTGTAAGAGTGAAGGAGTTCCGAGTCTTGCTGCATTGCGATACAAGAGGAAACCGTCAACTCATCTTTTCCTTTTAATTTATTCGCCTTCGATATGCTCAATAAAATCGAAAAGTCGTATATTGCCCGTAGATGACTCTAGTATGTACTATGATGACAGCACAATAGAAAATATCGATTAAATTTATGAAAATCCTTTAATTTCGTTGACAAATGCACGCGAACAGAATGTTAAACCATTTTACTGAGAGCGACGCTAGATAAATGCAAATTACAGTAACAGCGAAAACAAAAAAAATTGAAAAACATTTGGCATCAAGAGCACCTAATAAATAAACAGCTAAACACTGGGAATATCCTTCACCTCAAACAGCATGTTACTGCGATAATGTCTAAGTGAAGCAAGAAAAACGTTTTTTCTTTTTTTTAGTAAATCATTATTTAGCTTCAAATTTGTTAAGCGCAGACCCTCACCCATTGAAAAACGCCCACACCGCCGCTATTCTTTGGGGACATTTTTCACTCAAGGGACTCTGCGGCACGCAGGATAACAGGTTGAAATTTAAACTTGGGAAAAAAGTCATTTATTCTAGATCCTCTAATGTACAGAACTACGTAAGGCTTTTAGAAATATTGATTTTTATGTAAATGTTAAGTGTTTGGTTGAAGAAGTGCTATTTTTGACCGAAAAAAGGCACTGTTTTATTAGTAAAAAGGCTTCAATTAAATTGCCGGAAGAATCCTACGCATTTCCCTAGAGAATGCGGTTTTAAAGATACTGCAAAAATTTCGAATGAAAAAACCGAAAATTGTTTGAGTTAAGCTACATGCCGTTTGGAAAATTTGTGATTCGAGATAAACGCGTTTAAAGGGCCACAATATGTATATGTATACATACAGTTATAGACTTGTTTTTTTCTTATAATAAATTATATATGTACAAATGTATTAGTAAAAGTTTGTTTCTATAAAGAATTGTTTTTTTTTCTAGTAGTTGGGAATTGCAGGCTCATAAAACTGCCCCCTCAAGTTAAAATATTTGTCCTCATTCCCGTTCCTCTGCGAACGTTTCTCTTTTCAGTTTTGTTAAAGTATTAGTCAGATCACCATTGAAATTACGCACAGCAGCAGTTAGCAGCGATGTCTAAAACGAAAATCCCCGGAATTTTTCTACGAGTAATCAATTTTTTCCACGTATTCTACAAAATCCAAAGCATAGTTTTTGAAAAATGTACTGTGGTTTACCCGCTTAGTAAGTAAGACTTCATACATTAAGTTCTACACAATATAAAGAGAAGACACTAGAAATGATAGAAAACCTAAATACATCTAAATGATTTCTTTCTTTTGCTGTCCTCTTGGCAATTTTTGGGACATGTATTTTGGTTGAGTTCCTAAGCAACGAAAAGTCGATCTTTTGATGTCTGTCTCTTTATGCACTAAACACCGAAATCAAGTCACGTTTCCGTTTTTGTTACTCTATGTGTACGCCTGCCTGTACAGAGTTGGCCGGTCAAACCCCGGCCCCCCTTGGTAATGTGTTTGAACTAAACCGTATTTGAATATTGAAGCTTCTATCAAAGTGTAAAATATTCATTGAATAAAGATTGACGCACCAATGACTTCCATGCACTCAGTTAACATTGTTGTTAAGGTACTTAAGATTCGATTTAAGACTAATAGAAATTGTTTTACTTGCAATATATGCAAATATGAGCACAACTTTGTCAGATATAGGAAATAGGAATTGATATTACAATAGAAAAAAAAGAAAAGAAAATGCGCAATAATTTCCGCTGTATGTAAATCGCATAATTTCATGCTTCAAACAATTTTAAATCAATGATATTAAATGCTTAAGTTATAAACTGCATATGCAATTATTGCACAATAGATGAATAAATCAGACGCGGATTGTTATATTTTATAGGAGATAAACAATATTTAATATTAAGAAATAATGAAAGCAACGCATTTTTTTATACATGTCTCTCTAAGGCATCATTCATTATACGATTGTGTCGTTTCCCTTTGCATATTTTGCTTTACCCTTAGGAGCTCCGCCTTTTTCTTTTCCTTTTCCTTTTCCTCTTTCATCTTTCATCTATTTTGTGCTTGAAATAATGCTGTAAATTCCGATAGCTTAGATTTGTCTAATACATAATAAATTTTACTTATCCATAACGGTTTTTTTTTTTTTGTTTTGTTTTGTTGTTTTTAAACTAATATAATAAACTTAAGACACGAACTTGAAAAGGAGATCATCATAACTACTACTTCGCTATAAGTGCACGTTTTCGTTCTAATAAGATGCTTTCGTAGCGATTATTCTTCGCTTAGCTTATAACAGAATAATATATGAGAATAGCAAATATAAGGAAATGTAAAACAACGGAGGAACGGCTTTTATAGCATTATAAGCATCACTTATCTTCATCGTTCTTGCCCTCTTTAGCCAACGTTTACAAGAAATATTTATATTTATAAGCTCATCATTCCTTTGCGTAGCTCTCGTACCATCGATTGGAAATTTATTTAGGCAAATTCCTTCATTCAGCCGTTTATTTGCTACCGAAATTTTCCAAGTGATTAAAGCTGAACACAAACTTAAGGTACTAGGTGTTATTTTTCAATTACTTTGCAGACATACCCGGAAAGCCCGAGAGTGCACATAACTAACAAAACACTCCAAGGATTCTAGATTGCAAAATATAATGGAATCGAATGAATTTGGAGAGCCCGAAAACATTCAGTTAAAGTATCAACAATATTCCTTAAGAAAAGGAAAGTCAATGTTGTTGATCCACGCACATGTTAAAATCTGTTCCAAAAATGAAAAACATGTGATGAGGTCTCACAAACCGCTGCTCGTTAATCCTTGCATTTCGCGTACATTTCGCGTTTATTTTTAGTACGCTTTCGATTAGTTATTGGCGAGAGACTGAACAATTTTAGCCCTAGTCGCAGCGATAATAAAGCAGAAAAAGCGCATCCATACACGGATGCCAATTTGTCTTGACAATTAAGATCTTTCACTGGTAACTGAATAGTGTTACGGGGTTTCCGGAAGTCATTACTTCACGCTAGCTTCCAGGTTAATCTAACAACAAAATGTTTCTCTTTATCCCGAATCATTATTAACACGATGCTTAATTTTCTCCAGTATGTCTCCTTACATGCTCTCTATGCTTATTATCTTATTTCGATTGTCTTAGTGTGCTCTAGCGTTTGCGTTAGTGTGTATCACACTTCATTTGTTACTACGCCTATGACCTTCACGGACACTTCTAAGCGGTATGTCGTTACTCAGGAGAAAAAGGCCGAAGGTTCGTTTTGCAAATAGAGATAATTGTTTTCCCTGTATATTACAAAAAAATCCCATTCGCCGAAGGCAAATGATGTCGAAGATAACCTCCGGACTTATTGCTATGGCAGAGCTATGCCTAACATGAACTTATGATTACGTTACGATGATTGAAGCTAATCCTTAAGCCAGCATAATGAGATGTAGTGAACATTCCCTCTTCTGATAGCGTAATACAAAGTTCAACTTATATTAAAATTCATTTTTTGGATTTATAAACGAAACTTAGAAAGAAATTAGAGGGAAACTCTAAAGGATCCATACATCATTTCGGCATAACAGATACATGGAGAATGACACTTTAAGCAATTTCACGACGCAGAAAATCTACAACGACAAGTGAGTTGACCGCAAACCATTTATTCGACCTTGTGAGAGTGCAATAAGTGGAAAATGTAATTTTCGCTTACTTACAAAGAGGTATTCTCTACACGTATGGAGCGAAAGCGTTTGGCAAAATTTCATTGCGATAATTTTAATCATTAGAATAATCGTCGCTATGTTTAGTAAGTTAATGTTGAAGACAGCTATACCTTCATCAACCAATCAGCATATGAGAGTTACCGTGGATGGACATAACCGCAACATTAGTTGACCAACTGTTTTAAGACCCTGTATTCCATACAACATAAATATTTATTTGTAGAAGCTTGCAGAGGACATGGCTTTGTAGTGTACGAAGAAATGCTTTTATAAAACACTTAATTGTCACGCAAATTGAACCAAATAATTGGGAAAACTCATTTGAATTTATTGAAAAGATTTTGTTAGCTTACTGGTTAAACGAATGCTTAACTTTATGTGCTCATCAAAATTCAAAATTGCAAAAGAAAAAGAACTGACAGGCGGCTCTCATCAGGGAATCTCTAATTAACCAACTATAAAAAGCAATTACGCAATCTGGAAACCATGTCTGTCCATCTGTCTGTCTGTCTATGATTGTCACGTTTTTCAACTTTCTTAAGTTTTCTTCATTGGCTTCTTTTCCCCCCCGCTACGCTACGTAATAATCAAAGTAATTTAATGACATTTCACAAATTATTTTAAAAATCTACAATAATAAATAAAAATAAAAATAAAAATAAAAATGTTTAATGAAAGAGGAAAAAGGAAAAAAAAGCTTAATAGAGCTGTGATGCAATCTCAGCAGCATACACGTATAGTTTCTTTCTAACCAATCTTTATGTTTATGGAAAGATAAAAAGATAACGTGCATATAAACAATAATAACTTAAGCTACAGCAACATCAGCAACAATAATAACAACAACACCGACATGTACCAAGAGTAACAACAACGTCAAAAATAATAATAATGATAATCGGCAGTAAAAGAAGCGAAACGAAATGCGAGATAAGAAGTAAACAACTTGTTTAAATCACACACAAGACGCGCAGAATAGAAGAACGAACAAATGAACCAGAAGAGAAAAGCGTCTACACACCATATATATATATATATATATATATATATATATACATGTATATATTCTAAATTGTATGTCTCCCGAGGATACGTAAAGTTGCATAGTGCTCATGTACTTGCATATTGTGCAAAACTCTATACGAAAAAGAAAAAACATATTTGTGTGGTTTGTGCCACAATAAGTAGTACAACCTGCACTCTAAACATGATAATAATAATAATAGTAATAATGATAATAATGGACAAATGTAATATAAACTTTAAAACTTTAAATGGGGATAAGCTCGTTTCTTTTTTTTGTGTGTTTGTGTTGCCAACGTTCTGACATTAGTGGAGATTTTGAAATAATCAAGTTCTAAATACTAACTTATCAACATATGGGCAAGTGTGGGGTGCACTCGGATAGAAGGTTAACACTGCCGAGCACCAATAGAAGTAAATGAAAAAGAAAATGTGCTACCGCGATAATCTTTAGGCGATTCAAGCTAAACATAACTTACAAACAATGCAAACATTTTTGGCTGCTTATGAAAGAACGCGTTGGTTTTACATTCTTACAAAATCCATCTCCTTCAAGATCAACGTACATGTGGTGCAACAATTATTCAAACGCCTTAAATACCTTTTTCGTAGCCTAACAATTTCACACTTGAAGCATTAGAAATTGTAATACCTGCATAATCTCGAAGCGAATTCCAAGACTTTTCATCTTGCCCTCGTACGAATGTATGCGCGTAAACATATGAGTATATTGCCTAAGTGAGAAATAGAGAGGTTTTTGTAAAAAAGAAAGAAACAAAAAAAAGTAAATAAATAAATAAAGAAAAAAGCATAGAACCCCGTTTACTTTCTTTCATTATGAACGCTTGCGTTGAGAACGATTCTGACTTTCAAACGAAACAAACGTGCTGTTGGGCGAAAAGAAAATTAACTAACTGACTCTAAATATACATAAATATGTTAAATAGTGGTGGCAGTAAGAAAATTAAAAAAAATAAAAAATCCAATATGAAAATCATTAAATATAAAATATTAAATATTAAACTGAAGTCTTTAATTAATATTCAAAAGTAAAGCAGATTTAACTTTCGTGAATAGTTACATGTTGTAAAAATTAAATAAAAATTTGAGCAATCAAAACGAAAAAATTCGAAATATCGAACAAGAAAAAAATCTCTTCATCTCTGTACATGTGTTGTTAGTAATTGCTCCTTGCAATTATAAGGTGAAGAGAAAATGTTACCTACTGCACAAAACGTGAACTACCTAACAAAATTAGAACAAATGGTAAGTGATTCACGCCTCCCGCCCGCTTTGTCCATTTTCAATCTTAGAGGCTTGGGATTTTTATTGCCGTGCCTCAAGCTTTTAAAATTTCCAAGTCCTCCTCAAGTTCCTCTTCATCAAATAAGTTATCGACATTGCGTAATAAAAATGTAACAAAGGTGGTGTAATGAAAAGTGCAGTGCGCGCAAACATATAAAAAAAAAAAAATTAATAACTAAATGATGAACAATCGTATAAAATAAGAAAAAAATTCCATGTTCCATGTGTGGCAAATGAAATGATATTCTAACCTAATAAGGGTAAAAGTGAAGAATTCTCGAAATGCAAATGACTTACCCTCGTCGAGAAAAACCAGCGCATTAACTTATAGATATTGCATATATATATATAGTGCAAATATATATATAGCGAAGACGCTCGTTTCACGATGGGCGTATTGAAGTAAATGACTAACAATCTAAAAAAAGTAAAAAATAAGGAAAGCTGAGCAATTATTTATTAATAACCATCAACTTACTCATACTCAGAGAATTCTTAAGGAACATTTCCTTTCTCTCAATTTAATCGTAACGCTCAATAGCAATAGATCTCTTACAAAATTTACTTCAAACGTGACAAAAGAATCATTGCTAGAGACAACTATTTAAACAAAAAAAAAGAAAAAAAAAAAACAAGTAAGAATCTTACAGTCAGGCTTGGCCGAGCATTAGGGAACATACGGCAATTCGCTTAATTACTAATACACCAAAAATGATACATTATTCTTATGTAAGTTCATAATATTCACGGAAACTCTCGTACTGGAGGATGCCCAAATGTCCACGTGAGGTAAATTTGACGAACTCAATTTACCGGTTCAGGATTTTATTATATTCCAGTTGCTTCCGTCATAACCCAGACCACAGATTAGGAAGAGTTTGCTTTCATGAGGGCCGCGATATGTGATGCGGTCCCTATTTGATCCAAATTTCCTTTCGTTGATTTATTAAGGACAAATTTCCTCATAAAATACTACAAATTAGAGCTACTTGACAAACAGAGTCTTGTATTTCCTTAGAACATGGGCTGGAGTCCAAAAAATAAATCCACATGGTGCAAGTTCACTAATAATAATTATTATTATTATGAACGAATTTTTATCACGAGGTATTGAAAATGAAGCCTTTTTAGAATACAGAGACTCCATTTCCATAGGAAGGTTTATATGCCAATAGTTTCAAAAAATTGCTCCCTCCGATCCAAAGAATTCACACAAATTTAGAACACCGAAATACTATTACTAGGGGATTTTTGTCGCAAAATTCCAAAAGATACAATCTTTTTTCCTACAACGACTTACCAAAATAAGGCGTGACATGGGCAGTGGTCGAAAAAGTGGTCCGATCCAAAGCATTTGCAATAGCGTTCATCACGTCAGTGTACAAAATTTCATCAAAATATTTTGAAAATTGTGACTCGTAAGTTGAAAACATGCTCACATCAGACGAAGAGGCGGGCAGACGCACAGACTAGCTTATATCGACTCAGAAAATGATTCCGGATCGCTCGATATAATAACAGCTGAGTCTATTGCAAGTCTTTCTGTGTGTTACAACAGTTCGCACAAACTGAATATGCGGTGCACCACTGTGCTGCAGGGTATAAAAAGCTGATTATATATATAAGATATTCCTTACCTGTACTTTAAAGAGATATTAATTTATTGCACAAAACTTGACCTCAACATCCCATTCATTCTGGGAATTATTTTCAGTGTAAACTTTTCTAAAGGGAAAACTTCCTCTGCAATTGATCTTTTAGGCCTTTTAGTGATAAATCAATGAGATCTCAGGCATTTAAAGTAGATAGCAGTGCAATATTTTGTCCTTATATTTAAATAAATTATTTATGTATGTACATATATGAAAATTCATGATTTAATGCCATTGATTAACGTCAACATCACAGAGACGTTACAAGTCATGAGGTATTTTTATTTTTGTGATTTGTGTGACTTTGTCTCATAACAAAATCAATATTAGAGAGTATTATTGTGACTATTGGTCATGACGACGCCGGAGTACGGCTTTAAGTTTATAATTTGCTACGGTTGGGTCGCAATAACGCCAAACTGAAACTTGAAAAGAAATACTTAATAATCGATCGATTCTAGAGTTAGAATTAAGAACTAATCGCAATTTTCACACACCTACCTTTTATGACGTCTGTCTTATAGTTGATGAACACATGATTCAGATCATACGATTCTGAATGCATTTAACTGCCTGCCTGTAACTGCTCGCATGGTTGTGATGTGATTCGCTCTTATTATTTAAAGAAGTGAATTAACCCGAAGGAAACAAATTTATTTAGTCTTACAGTTGAAACTTACAACAAATACTTCTGAAAACCAATGGTTGACAATACGGCACAAATAGTTTAGGCTACGCCTAAAGAGAATTCGAGATCGTTCATATATAGTTTTTGTGTTATTGTTGTCATTCTTGCATATCTTTTCAGTTTTTCTATGCCTTGTTTGTCTCCCCGCTTGATAAAACCTACATTTGTGTATCTTCGTTTTCTGGCCCTACACCACTTGTATGATCCTAATGAACATCTGCATCATAGATTTTCGAAAATATTCTTACGGAATCGAAAGTTCTAGACGATAATATGAAAAAATTGCCGGGGTTTTTTGAGATTGTCTTAGCTTCTTCTGCATTGTGGGCATGTCTGTGAACAAATCACGCCCATTTTTGACTTCTTATTCTTGATCGATCAAGGAGTGTTTATGCCAATTTTCAGCCTCTTATCCGTATTGTCGCGACGTAATGATTCGCACAAATTAGCCGCCAACTTGACGGGTTTTAGTAAAAATAGGTATAAAATAGAAAGTAGAAAAACTCGGCATGCCCCATTAAATGTAAATGAATTTGATGCATCACATCATTAAAAAAAATATCTTACATCGCAATATATCGACTTCCTCATGCGGAACTTTTAAAATCAAAATCCCATACATTTGACGGGCACCGTGTTCACATTGTGCTGATGTATGCAGAAGGGTGCAAAAGGACTTGAAATAGACACGTCTCTTATTATATCTGTCGATTCGGAATCACTATCATCTTAAGCTTGTCTATTGCGGGCAGCAATTTGTCTGATATTTGAAGAAATTTGCTACACTGGTGTATTTTGGCCCAAGGACGATTGCTATTGATAACGGTTCGGGTCGGACCACTTTTTCACCCACTTCCCAAGTGGTAATGCCTTGAAATATCAAACGACTCATGAAAAAACCATTAATAAAAATAAAAATATTTGAAATACTTCGCTTTTAAATGTGAATGTGAGTGAAAAGATATGGAGCAGTTTTTTTCCCCCTCTTTTCACACTAAGTAATTAATACATCCATTAACAGGTAGACAGATATTTTTTCCAAAATATATATACGTAAATACTCTTTCCATAATTACAACCACAAACTAAAGTGATTAACTTTTTCTTTGAAGTTAAATGAGTGAAAGTATAATACTAAAAAAAATATATAGATAAGTAGTTTCCTTTAACACACCAACAATAGCGAAGCCACCGCTAAACTAATCGTGTACTAAATCAGTCACAAACAGAATTTAGTGAATGTTAAAAGTAACAAAATTAAACTAAGATCATGAGGACTTAGGACTGGTTTCGCCTCAATTGGATTCAATTTCAATTCAAGTGGAATGCGGTTTCAATGCATAGTTGTTTAAAAAGTCCAATTCTATGGGGAACTCTAATAAATGATCCATCCATCCAATAATATGCGCATAAATGGACAGGTAGCAGAATCAGTTAAGAATATACATACGCGTACAAGTAATGTAAGTAGGAAACGTGCCATTAAACAATTTTATACTTTATCGTATACTACATAGGGTAACAGGAAAAAGGTGCGAATTTATTAGCGCATCACTAGATTAGTCACAAAATATCGCCACGAATGCTTTAAACCCCCCAGGTTCCTGATTTCGGTCATCGCAGGATAATTTTACCAAAGCGAGATCCCTTCAACTCGTCTAGAACGATTTCCAACGAAATTTGAAAATGTTGTATCATCCCGAACTATTCGTCGTCGATTATTACGTGCCAGTCGCCCAAGAAGAGTAACTCGGAAAGGTCCTTTGCTCAGAAAAGTTAATACAGAGATGATGAAAGTGGAGAAACATACTTAAGATCGACGTTGCAAAAAGTAAATTTGTTTAGTAATGATGCGAGAAGAAACGTGTGTCGGTCGAAAGAATAAAAATTCCACTCTAAAATCTTATGGTATAGGGCCGCTTTTCTTGGGAGAGTGTTGTTCTGATACATCGCAGAGAAAACACTAGTGGAAACATTTGTATATGAAACCTTGTTGGAAACTGAAAGATTTCAGCAGGATAATGATCCGCAATATTCATCCGACTCGATCGTAACTTGGATATGATTGAGTGGTCAAGTCAGTCTCACGACCTGAATTCAAGAGGAAATGGGAAGAGAATAGCCCCCGCCAATATCGAACAAAATGCATCTATTTTTCTCCCCACCTGTATATAGTATGCATAGAATTATGCCTTGTGCTAATGGACGAAACAATCAACAGAGCTGCTTATCGTTTGGCGGAAACATATATAAAAAATGGGTGATATTTAAGACAAATTTTTATTAAGTTCGTGACAAGTCAAGGTGCCCTTCCAAGTGCTGATCGATAACTAAAGATTCCCATGTTGGCTAAATAGGCAAAGCAATTTCAAAGGGACGCAAACATTTTCACCTAATTTCCAATGTTTCTCAAACTTTGCGCAATGTTTTGGGCAAAGTAAGTTCGGTTGATTTTTCAAAATCCGTTGTATAATTTAAATGTTATCGTTTGAACCAATGACTAAGCGATGTTCCCCTTTCTTACTCCACCCCTTTCAAATCCACACTAAAGTCATTTAGACAAAAACAAACTCGTTTTCCTTTTTTTTCCTTTAATTGAAGCTTTGCAGGCATTTTCATAAGAAAGTATAAATTTTCCTAATCTTTAATATAAAAATTGTAAAATAATATGCTACGTGTGTATCACTCATAAATACCAAAACATTCATAAATAATTTCAGTGTTTACTTTTATTTACTCAATTCTGCTTAAGATACTCGATCACCAAAGGAATTCCTTTCGTAAACTTTAATTTTCTTATTTTATATTTACGATAAATGCATTAAATCCACATTGAATGGCATATGAAACCAGAGCAATACTCAATCGTAACCACCACTGCATTATTATGAAATCGTTACTCTTTTGTTATTGTAAACCCGCCTACTTTCAAAAATCAACATCAACATAAAACAAAGAGAAAAATAAAGTTTCCCACATTTTCGTTCATTTGTTCATTGCTTGAATTAAGTCAGCGAATTAATAGAATATGTGCAAATAATCGAAAGAAAACATTAAAGATAAGAATTCTTTCAATCCACAAAAAAAAAAAAAAAAAAAAAAAATAGAAAAATGCATTATATGCGATTTAGGCGGACACCCTCCCTCAACGTTTATTTATTTATTTTTTTTTGTTTTCTTTTCAATACCCTCTTAGCAGAGATACCTAAGAAAAAAAACAAAAAAAAAACCGAGAAAGTGTATACTACTGTGATCTACTGTAAACATATGCGACAGCAGTATATGTTCAAATATCTAAGACATGATATACACAGGCATTCGTAATGTATTTTCTTTGAAGAACAACATAGCACTCAACGCACTAAGCACTTAAAGTACAAAAATTTCACGTCTATTTTATTATTATTTTTAATTTAGCCAGAGAAATAAATTCGAACTCTTTAGCCTTGAAGCCATTGCATCTAAGCCTGTTGGCCTAATTGACAACGCTACTGCACTTGGGAATTGAGTCCACGACCATTGGCTTCATAGTGTAGTCGAAAAACTTACTTAATTTTTCAACTTTCATCTCACAAAAGTAAACACAAAGGATTTTAAATCGCATTGTGTTGCTTAACAACGAATTACGGTTCGTAAGGGACGCTATCCATCTTCTAACAAAGTTTCTATATTAATTTACAAAACGCAGCAGGTCTCCGCACAACGACCACATGACCTACGCACAGAATACAATCCGTAGAAATATAGCTATGTAAACAACCTTTGTAGGGAAAGACAGAACCTTAAATTTCTTCGTAATTCTTAGGAACAATAATTTAGGAGACTAATTTACCTGATTTGTTGAGTTCAATCCAACAGGCAGCTGAGAAAAACAGGAATTCAACCACAGTTTGAATTTTGTAGACTAAGGGTCTAGATCTGCTTAGCTTTCGGTCTATATAGCAATTAGATTTCACAACATGCAGTTATATTTTATGTTATATTTTAAATGATATCTAACTTCAACTATAAGGAATCGATGATTTGAAAAACGAATTCAATCACAATGAGATAAAGAAGCAAAGCGAGCAAAAGCAAATAATGAAATTTCGAATTAGTTGCGTTCATTGAGGAATCTGTCTCTTGTTGCTTTGCGACACATACATCACACAGTTTATGTACGGCACACAACAGGTACAAAGTATTGAAAAATTTTGAAAGTTTTTGACCTATGAATGTAAATAAATAAAGGAGCGACTGAACAAAAAAAAAAAAAAGGAAAATGGTAGTGTTAAGTGTAACTTCGGACCCTGCACACTACTGAGAACAATCTAATATCTTTGTCCGTCCCTTTCGGCTGAGTAATTACCGAGGAGTTCTCTTCCCACTCGTAAATGAATCTTCTTCTTAGCAGAAGTCGTAGTAGAGCTTCTACCAGCTACACTCCATCGACCTTGAGAACTTGAGAGACAATGAAATATGTGTGGCAATAAGGTAATGAAATTGCAATCGAGACTACAGTACACACATGCATACAACATTCTTATTCAGAGTAGTTCCTCTCTCGTGCGTTTAAAAAAGAAACTTAAACTTAACTGCGTTCAAAAGAAAATTTTCAAACATATATATAACACTTTAATGTTTCGGCTCCTTTTTTTTTTTTTTAAGTATTTTGCAAACAAAATGACAACGTAAGTATACTTCCATCCTATTATGGCAGAATAAAATTTGAAAAGAAACTTGCCTTACGGTACCTCTTTCCATGTCTTAGGAGTTTTTTCTATAGATTTATGCCATATACACGCTCTAAGTAATTATTCATACTTGATTATAAAACTACATATACTAGGCTAACGCTATGAATATGTATGCATAGGTCCTATACGTATTGACTTGAGAGTAAACGCGCGCAAGTGTATTTATTTTGCTTACTTCATGTGTTTATACCTGTGTGCGCTATCTGTTAGATTTATCTTAAAATGTAAAAGTCACAGATGCAATGTCGTTTAATTGAGTATATATATGTAAGTATGTATATAAGTATGCATATGGGTATGGAAGAATACGTGTATGAGATTATGTTTATCCATATGCATGTGTTTCTGTGCAAGTGATTATGTTTGCTGTGAGTGAATGCTGGAATTGCAAGTGGATGGAATCTTAACAAAAATGGCAACTACAACACCAATTTACCACTACTACTGACCTACATAGATGATTGTTTCTATATTTTCTACTGCTGTGTTTAACTATGCATGTGCATGTGTATGTGTGCGTGTATTTGTTTGTTTTTCACGAAATAACAACAACCTACACAAATATAAGCAAATTTTGAAAAAGAGAAAAAAATTTATTAAAAGAATTTTTCATGATTTACATGCTGGTGTTTTTTTACGGTAAAGGAAATAAAAACTCTAACGAAAGAAAAAACAAAAATCGTAATAATTCAAGTTGAGACTTTAGTATTGCATGAACAGCATAGGAGCATGTAAGTGGTTATTGTGGTGGTTCACCTTTAAAAATGTTTGCAAAAACTAATAACTACCGTTAAGGTTATTTGTTTGTCGTATATCTTTCTCTCCATTTAGTGCTCTCTGTTAAGGAAAAATAAAATAAAAATAAAGTAAATAAACAAATTGTATTATATTACAAAAAAAAAAAAAAATAGGAAAAAAATTCATAATAAACTTGCTTTTAATTACAGGTTTTTGCCTTAAGTCTTTTGTTATTTCTCAGCGTTTAAATCATATTTTAAGTAGAAAATGTTTCTTAAGTTTTTTTTTTTCTTCTTTATATTCAATCAATCAATCAATCAATCAATATCGCGTTAGAACAAGTTTTTATATACGTTTTTCTCATTCGCTTCCTTTCCTCTATCTTACTCTCTCTCTCTTTCCTCATCGATCTCGCTCCTACCTTGGCAATATACGCGGAGAAGCTTGGCTTAGCTTATAGCTAAACGTATGTGATTTGTTGACTTTTACCAAGATTTAGGTCACTCAGTTACTGTGCTAAAAAATAAAAACGAAAGAAAACAAACTGTATAACAAAAAAAAAAAAAAAAAAAAAAAAAGTAAAGAATACCTGTTATTCTAATCAATAAAAGTTAATGGTAAAAACCGCTTCTGCATATCGTAATTGAAAAAGAAAAAATAGGAAAAAAAAAATATGAAACAATTTTCTTCAAAGGCTTGAACACAACGGACATAAGTAAACCAATTTTCCCAAATGTTTTTAATTTAACCAGTTTTACAACTTTGCCAATGTCGAGAATATTAAGAACAGTTGCAGAGCTGACTGCACAAATTTTTCATCTGTTAAAAGTAATTGGTTAATGTCATGTAAAAGAGTGAACAGACATTTGGTATTTTTATGATGAGTGCCTAAACCAAATGCCGACAAGATTCATTCAATTTATTGAAATTCATTCTTTCTTTTCAACTTTAATTAAAAGATTGTGATAGAAACTGCCTTATGCCTTCGAATTTATTGACTTGATTTCTCATCATCTTAGACTGTACTCAAATGACCATCCCTTGAGAACTCTTCAACCCTTCTATCTTCATTTTTACAACGCTGACCTGAGCGTTGTAACAACGGGCAAATGCCTGGACTGACAGACATTTTCGACAAACCGACACAAAATCAACAATATATGTGTTTTATTAAGGTATGCAATGTGTGTTTATGGATTTTGGTTCCAAGGAACATATTTAGTATCAGTGTAGCCATTGGCGGCAGGAAAACAAACACTAAACGATCTCTTTTCACTTTCGGTGACCTTGTAACATCTTGTACCACCTTTGTTTTTTAGAGTACATGAGAATTAATAGATAAAGAGGGAATAATCGAGTTGTAAGATGTAGGAATCTGTTGGCAAGTGGCATCATCCTGGCCAGTTCTTCAAATCTCTTCATCTCTTAAATTCCCGCTTCCTCGTTTTCTGCAAAAGCTTACGAGAACCAGATAGATGCTTAATAATATCTCTTGTGTTATTTATTCTCTATCAGATGTCATAGCAAATCAACTCCCGGTTGGCCACAGAAGCCTATCCAATTTTGTGTCCTGCTGCTTGTCCCTCTAACACCAACTTAAAAAGGAATAAGGTTCACAGAGTTTAGTTTTGTTTTGTTTTTTTTTTTAAATATGTCGAATTACTCGAGGGATGCCCCTTATGCGTGTAATACGGCAACGGTCAGAGAGAAAGAAGAATAAAGAGAAAAGCAATGGCCGCAGCCTTGTGAATGCATGTCTAAGCGATAAGCGTAATGTTTATTATCGACTGAACACTCACTATAGGTACGATCAAGCATACTATACCGTACTAAGTTTTGAACCCGCGAACTCTTACTTAATAGTCGCAATTGTTACACACTCGACTACTCATTAAAAACGCAACACTTTGGATTATTTTCTGCACAAAAGCAAAGATTGAAATGTTTGACAATCCGGCCCATCTCAAATTATGAATAACTTACCTTATTTTTCCTTTGCCCTTCAGCGCGTTTGTCGAATTTTAAAAAAACTTTACATGAATAATTAATTTGGCTACGGCCACAACTTATTTACCGAATTATGAGCCTTTCTTAGCAAATTTCATTAGAGTAGGTTAAGGTTTGGAAGAAGTGATGCACAGATTGCCAAGCAAACAGACGTATAGATTACAAGCCAAACAACCACCTGTCTACCAACACTAACACAAAAACACTATTTAAACTTCGTTTAAGTGTTAAGTGCTTAGGTCTTCTTATAATAAGAGTTCATAATATAAACAAATGCTTGTAAGCATTTTTAGTGTGCTGGAAGAAAAGAAGAAGAACCTTCACTGAAAGCTATATTCACCTTTGGATGACTCTTGAAGACCCATAACCGAAACAAATTTGTTTGATAGTCACGAATGCGTGACTTTGTTGTATGCCAATGAGCCGTAAAATTACATACTTCTCCAGTCAAATTTTGTGAATATATTTTTTGAAGAACCTTTTTCACTAATTATAGTTTGTCGTGACTGTGTTCGAAATTTCAAAGGAAATCCAATGAAAATTTCAGTTTAACTGCATGTACTGTCGCACAGCCTACTAGATAAGAGTCACGACCGCCAAGTCACTGCCGCCGATTCAAATTTTAGTTCAATTGGATCATTCTTGGAGTATTCTTAGTGAGTGCTTCAGTCAGAAAAGGTGTAACACTTAACGAGTTAGGCGCATACCCACAACACTACCTATCTTTCGCCACTCCCTACTTCTTGCCGACGATCGCCGTGAAAATTGATTAATAAAGTTACACAACTTTATGTCATTAAAGCAAATCCTTGGAAATCAATTTTTGTTGTTGTTCCGTTTTAGTTAATTGTGGGCGTGCTCTCCGGTCACCACGGACTGATGAAGCGTTTATAGTATTCCCGTTAGTTATGCGGATGGTGGTGTTGCAAAAAGAATGCTAAAGTTAATATATTTGCATACCTTGGAGTGGCGATAGTAATAAAATAAACATATCACGTATTGTGACAAAATCAACGCGACATAAGGAATTATAAAATATTCTTTAACCTTAGTTTAAAATAAAACATTGACATTGAATTTGACTAAAAAAAAAAAAAAAAAAAAAATTAAAATTAAAAAATAATTTTATCGATAACTAAAACAATGAAGTTGAACAAAAAACTTGTAAAAACATATATTTATATATGTAAATTTAGAAAAAAGGGAATTATTTTTTAATAATAATAATAATGCATTCGGACTTTCGAGTTGAATGACTTTATTCCATTATTTGTCAGTCCCATGATTCACTAATCATTATAACGTAATTTTAATTTTTATATTAAACGCTTTTAACATAGTCTTCCTTGGTGCATTTACTTACAAAAAGCTAAAAGCATTTAATTATTAGTAATTTTTTGTTTTCTTCTTTTTTTTTTTGCATCAACTTTTTTAACTTAATATTAAATGCATGATTTAACAAAATGATAGCAACATTTATTATTATTTTTGTTTGGCTTTTTATTTTAAATTAAAACGATATGCTTGAGTTGACGTATTACTGAAGTTCAAGTTAAAGGTCATCTCATGGCTAAGATCAACCGTGAAAATCTCTTTTGCCCGACAGAAAATCTAAGGTATAATAAAATTCCAAGATGTTATTAAGCATTAAGAAAATAAACAAATTTTTAAAAAATATGGAAAAAACACTCTGCACTCTGGTACTCTGCAACGTGTAGTGCAGTGTAGTGCAGTGTGCTGCAAAGTTGAATCTACCAAAAAAATCCCTCAGTCTTCAGGTCTATAGCTAAAGAAATGATAGCAGCCTTTCAAACTATTGACGTGAAGCAATGGAGCAGAACGGAGTGCCTTAAATGGCGCACACGTCTCCTTGAACTTGGAGATACTTGGAACGACAACTCAAATCATTAAAACATCAATATCCAAGTTGCCTATACATGTACGTCAGGTACGTTTCATGAAGCAACCAATTTTAGCCGAAAGAATTTGTTTGCCCATCTAATGAAGGTTGCTACCGTCTAACTACCAATCATTAGTCATCCCACGAACTTATTAGGTTATGTGTTATATACATTTTACTTGCATTGTATACACACATCAATACATATAATATGTGCATTGTGTACGCGTGTAGAGAGAGAGATCTCTTAAGTTTTGAACACCAGGCTACTCCTCCGAACTCTAGTCGGCCTTTCACTATCAACATAGATCGAAATAAAGGTTCAATCGATTTCGGCGCTTACCGCTCTTCCTCTTACTGCAAGCCAGCTTGCTCAATACGCTTTCTTTTGGAATGTTTTACATTTCCGCTACAGTTTATTCAGCATGCGTACAGCCTCTTACTATAGCAATTGCCGGCTAATTTTAAGTACAAAGTTAAACCAATTTTTTAAAAAATTACTTTCATGAATATACACATCTCGGAATACTTCCTTGCGGGGTTACCTACCTTGTGGTTAGTTTGTAGAGTGATTATGGACAAGTACAAGAGAAATTTCATCAATTTCTCTTTTCTATGTTTTTTTTCTCATTTTTTCTTCTTTCTTTTTTTTTTTGTAGTGTTTTAAATTAAATTATTATCATAACTGCAAAAAATTTTTTCAAGTACACGTTAACTTTGCTTTCTTTCCTTTCTTTGACTTAACGGACAACGATCTATGATCAACTCATAATCATAAATTATACATAATTTTTACATAAAGATAGTAAATAAAATAAGCAACAGTTTTCGTACGCTCTTACGGTGAATGGCCTTAGGAAAAATTTTACAAAAAGTAAAAAAAAATTTTAAAAAAAATTTATTTTATTTAAAAAATTTCTATAAGAATAAGCATTAAACGAGTGGTTAACCAGGTTATAGTAAGGGTTTCATTAATTATTGTTTAGATATTCGATCCATTGGGTTCGATTATCTCCTCAATCTTTACAAGGCTATTTTAGATAACTAGGTTACGTTCCAAATCGTTTTCTGGTTTAGGCAGCAAGTTCTTGCTCACCATTTTCGCTTTTTTTCTAATAAATTTTTTAGGTCTTTAGCTAATTGTGAAAGCGTTTATGGCTGATTATGGCCATTTTGAAACACGATCTAAGAGATTTTGTTATATTATTTTAAAATTATAAATTATTATAGGTAAAATGCACTACACACAAACAGGTGCATCCTGTATACTGAATTTGGGCTTCTCATCTGAATTGTTGGCGGCTGTGAGTGACTGAACAGTAAAGACATTGATGCGAGAGGCTTTTTATGGTATATACAATTCCGGTGATGGGAAACCCATGTTAGAGAAGTTACCGGAATTGTCAGGCGTCGGCTGCTCGCAGACTTCTCTTCTACGAATTTAGATACAGTGAAAGCTCAAGATTTAACAAACAGGTCTGTGTGTTATTGAGTGGGTTAGAGAGCTTGAATTGAACTATGAATTGGTGCCTGGTGTATGCGGGGTTGATAGTAGCCGGATATTTCGTACACGATGTATGGTTACTCCGAAAGGAAAGGTGTGTCCGTGAATATAACGGCGTAACGCTGATAATCCTAAACCATTGGGAGTCAGTTCGTCCACTCACTCCAATACCAGATGTGTGTTGTCATGGCGCTCTGCAAGAGACTTCGATGGAAACGGCGTGTGAAGCCTGACTGCTGGGACCCGTCAGGGTGTACTCGTGCTTAATGTTGTCTAGTGCTATAAACACTGTCACGTGCAGGATCGCAAGCTGGAAAGTACCACTAGTACAAGTAAACTATGTAAAGTGTATTTCTTTTCATAGAAATGTTTGTCATTTTGAATAATTTTTTATTCATTGGAAATAAAGACATAAAACAGTTAACTATGCACATCGCTATTCTGCATAAATTCAATTCTAAACACGACCATTGAATAATAAATATTTCATTTCGAGCGCTAATTCATGCGCTTATGTAAAGCGCAATAAAAATTTAGTTAAAACACTTTTTAACAAAGCAATTAAATGTTAATTATATATGAAAATGGTTTTCTCTCGCTGCTGGACACACGATGTTTAAGAGAAATGTAAACAAAGCAATTTTATCACGTTTTCTCTACTTTTGATTTTATGAAGTTAATTGATTTGGCAAATGAGGCAGGCATTCAAATAAATATAATAAATTAAAAAATTAAAAATTTACATCAAACAGTAAACCGTATTTTTTTGTTTTTTTTTTGCAAATGTTTTTATTTTAAATGCGCACTTTTACCGAATAAGTGAAACTCTTTGATTGTATTGCTATCGTGTGTCGTGCAATGCCGACCAACTGTAAATTGAGTTTATCAACATTTGGTAAAGTAAAACATAATACATATATACATTTGAAGAGAATCACTAATGAAATCGTACTTGTAATGCCAGTCAATCTGTCTGCTTGTGCAACGTGATATTTGCGACTTCAATACTTTATCTCGGAATGTTCTTCCTCTATACTTAGGTTACTTCACTTGTAAAGCCAAGTAAATTTTCATCGATTTTTGCCCACTTTTAGCCAAGCACTGACAATTGTTTATCCACCCTAGCCTTGCGTTATTTATTTACGCATTCATTATTATCATAAATAATTATTCATTATTCTCCGTAAACTACGTTCGCCTTCGGGTGCGTACATATGCTACATATTGCACATGTTATGTTAGCCTATATATAAATATATGTATATATATATATATTGGCACACTTATATATTGATCAGCAAATGTTGTCAAATTGTTCACATGCATGGATATAACGATTACATGAAAGAATATTTACACAACAGGTTATGCTTAGAGTGCTGAAGGGCTCTCTTCGTCTAACGCATAGCCGAGTAGATGAGAGTCGCGACTTACAATTCCAGTATTCGGTATTCCCCAAATCCCAATGGGGTACCACTATGCTCGGTCGTAGCTATAGGGAGTACTAAGCCGGTAAAGACACACAGCACTCCCGATTACCGGGTACACATCTACTAAGCTTGACTATTGCCTCTCTCTTTCTCTCTTCCCGCTTCTTTGTGACAGTAACCGTGTCGCACATAAAAGGCACCCCTGCCGAGCGATAAAAAATATCTTCTGCTTATTAAATTATATGTAATTTTATTAATTATCAAGAGGAATGTAAAAGTCAACTAACTGCTGTGGGGCGATCCGTAAACACATTGTATAAAGATTGCCAATTACTGTTTGCTGCAAGGACCCCTCCTATAAGAGACATGAAATCCTCTATGTACATCATATACTACATGGAGCAATCAACTCTTTTGTCTTACTCTCTAATTACTTTAGGCTTAGGCGACAAAACCATTTAACTTGGCTCATAGGTCGCACCAGTTCGATTATATTTGGCAAAAACAAAAACAGACACGCCAGTGATGGATATTGAAACGCTCGGCCTAAGTCGGCTGTAACTTATCTGTTGTTTCTTTTCTTCTTCTATTAAAATTATGTATGCATAGTCACAGTTTATTGTTGGCCACGCTTTTCGGTACATACCAATGGTCCACTACAGTTTAAGTTAGTCAAGCATTTGTTTATTTTTTATTTATTTTTTATTTTTGTGTATAGTAATTGCTTTATTTTATTCATTTACTCGTCTTGTGTGATTTCTTTTTATTTAAAATTTTCTCATAAACGTGGAGACGACACTGGGTACAGGTTGGGCCCAGAGATAAATGCGAACAGAAAGTTACAATGACACTCTTACCTGTCATCCTCATATTCATCAACATTAACATCATCATCATCATCAGTGGCCTTTGTTGATATGGTTGTCTTTTTTTTGTTTGCCTCTGAAGGCGAATGTGTTACACTTTGAATTTAAAATAATTTGGAAGTTGTTTTGCTTTTTTATTTTTTTTCGGAAGTCTTTGGCATAAGTCATGATGATCGTGCTGATTAAATGTTTTGGCGTAGACATACAATTACATAGTGTTTCACTTTTTTCTGATTAATGATTGATATGAAAAAAAAAGCGAAACTCTGTTCAATTGAAGAGTGAGTTTTATCGATTACTACGCAAGATTAGGTAAACGTGACTCTAAAATAGATTTTAATAAAGTAATTTCCAAAGAGATGAAAATGCCGATGTACAGCTTTCTTACGTATGTCCGGAACTCAAATTCATGTTCTTCGAATACCTTCTCATAAACGATCATACGATAATTCCGTAGGAGATCGTTATAACAGAATCCCGCTTAAGTTTTTTTCCACTTTCTTCTTCCTTCTTCCTCCATTTAGAGGATGTCGCCTTTTCGTGTAATGCGGTGAGAGTCGGAAAGAAGTGAGGGAAAAGGGGAAAAAATAGGGGAGTGGCTGTACCCTAGTGGCCATACGCCCAATCGGTAGATGCGATGCGGAGACCCACCGCAACTCATATTTGAGTACGTGAGTAAGTTAGTAGTCGCGACTCTTATCTAATCGGTTAATCATGCGGACTTATCGTCTGTGACAAGGCCGATGTGGGCCATTCACAAGCCCATTCCATTGCAGATAAAATTAATCTGCTAACCCTGTGGCATGCTATTCTCCAACTCCGGTCATGTAATGCTTGTATTAAAGGAGTTTGTTAAGAAAAAGATAATCCGCCTTTTTGCCATCATAACCAATGACATGCGACTGGAGCATCGATTCGCTATTTCCAATCTAATAGAAATAGGAAATTGAAGAAAATCCTATAAAATATGTTTAAATCCACAGGATTCTAAAAAAGTAACACTTGCCTACCTACCAACTGAGTACTACGCACGATACAGCAAAGTCAGTGTATCCTCTTGACAGCGATGTAACTATCATACATTGCCACTGTACACACACAGCAATAAAGAAATCTTGCTTCTTACTTGTCTTCACTTTGTCCGAGTATTTCATTTAACTTTCAAGCAGTTAGTAAAAAAGAGAAGTTTCTTTTTGGCTTTTATTGAATTGTTTTCTTTTTTTTCTTCTGATGTTTGCAGCATTTATCGTTACTCTTTGGTTGGAATTTTAATTTTCTGCTTCGTGCTGAGCACACAAAAAAAAAAAAATTCAATTTCACTTTCATTGAAATTATTTATGTATTTAATGCATTGCACGCTGGCCAAGTAAGAGAAAAGGGAAATTGTTTTTTATGTCTTAAACCATTAAACGAGTAAATGGTTAAGATTTCATATATATATTGTGATTATCTAAAATGCTATATTTTGATTCCTCGGATTGTTAAGTGCGTCTAACCAGGCTTCAATTTTATTGAGATATGACCTTTTACGGCATTTGCAATATTATTCATGATTTTTCTTATTATTATTATTATTACTATTATTATCGTCGCAGGTAATGGTCAACAGCAGTCTTCGCGATATTCCTTCGTTTCGTTTTATTTTATTTCTCTCTTTTTTTTTGTAATTTGTTTGCTTTAAGCGATGATTTATTTTTAGCATTTATTTACGCTTGGGTGTTCAAGTCCTTACATGACATGCTGCTTGCGACCAGGTATAGAATATTTAATGTATAGAGTACAAAAGTATTTATAGATAGATACTTACTTATACACACACACAAAAAGTCACTTTGGATTTTAATGGAAAAAACAAAACAGAAAAAAGAAGCAGAAACAAATTACAATACATTACATACTTCCGATGACGACAAATTTTTTTTTGCCAAGCAAGGCTTTAGCAGAATTTTTATAGCAACCATCAACGCGTTTGATTAACTCTGGCTAAAAAAAGATTTAACAATTCTTTAAGCCAATCTTATGTTATTTATTTCCTTTGCTTAGCAAATAAAATTTAAATTTATTGCTTTGTCCTATGATTTGTTGCTAAGTAACATGCACGCAAGTCAAGTGTACTTTTCACTTAACAGTTTCGCTTCAAAAATGACTAGAGTTGCTGTTAACTGCTTTCAAGCCATGATAAACCATGATATCAACTAACTCCCAAGTAATCACTGCACTTAACTGTTTTGCATATTGGGAGTAGAACTTATTTCGGTAAGAGGACTTGTAATTAGTACCGTGGGGTATAGAGTAAAACACTGACTTCTTTATTAGAAAGCACTTTGTTCAAATTGCACGCAACTGTTCAAATTATCACAGTAAAAATTGGTGGAGCTTTGAGTAGATGCAGTTCTGTGTCAAAAAAATTAAATTTGCGGGAATTTTTATTTACATTACGCTACAATATCTAAAGCCTAGGTAACCACAATAGAGAGTATGCCGGCGGTAACGTTGAATGTCTTTGATGCCCCTACTTGAAGGGGCATGGGGTGTTGAAGTTTGTTCCAACCAAATGAGACCGTCTGCAAGTGATGCAGTTGAGCCAAAAGTCATGATATCGTAAATGAGCAAAACTCGCAGAGGAAATGTTTACAGTTCGAACAGTTTGCAGTGGAATGTCCTATGCTCTCAGCCGTCGTCAGCAGACATTAGTGCTTCCGATTAACACTGGTTCCAATGGATTACTTATTGCTTGCTCGAACGGTACTTCGATTCTTATGACGATGCCCATATGTGGCTTCTTTCAGGGATGGATAGACAGACTTAAAAGGCGAGACTTTTTGCGGGATGGAATTCGAAAATAGCCTGAAAGATGGGAAATAATCGCAGCTGATAGTTTAGAATACATTGGATAGAATGCACTGCACCAAGTTCTCGTAACAAGGCTTCAAAGTTACGACAACAAAACGCCCTAAACTTATTTGTGCACACAATAATAATTAATTCAAATGTTCTGATTATTAAGAAGTCGCTTCGAAATGAAATGCACACGCGACAAATGATTCGCTTGACTTGCAATCAATCAAATAAATCCTTTCTCCCTTTCATTCAACCCTTTCCCGCATACTTACCTGCCGGTATCGCTTAGCTATTATTTGTGTGTTTTTGTCTGTGCTCAACGTTATCACTTACCTTTGCCCTATTGTGAATGACCTCTTAATGTCTCTCCTTTCTACATATACATGTATCCATGTGTTAGTTAAGTCTTTAACTTTGCGTTTAAGTGATGTTTTTTCATCTAATTAAGAAAACTTATATCATTAGATTGATTAGTTGGATAAGAAGCGCCAACATTTTTATATATCATTCAGGGCGCTATTTATATTGCTCTTGTATAATTCTCGTTTTTCTTTTTTTTTTTTTTAAATTAACTCGTAAGACAAACGCAATAACACGCGATAATGGTCTTTTCGTTACTTTCAACATTGCCTTATAAAATGTAAACCATATTTTCGAACGAAAGAAATGGGGCTTATGATGCATAAGCAAAATAATAAAAGAGAAAATCAAATTAGTTTTAGTCGTTCGGACCTCCATCGTACAACGAGAAACAAATGAGACGAAGACATAGCACAGATAGCTTGGTAAGAAAAAGATGCTGCGGTACAAATTAAAGAAAGTTAGTAATACATTTTTGGGTGACTTAAAATTTCTGGCTACACATGTCCACGTTGGAGGCAGTGGTAGCAGAGACGAGCTCTATATTTTTTCATTTTGATTTATTATTAGCCACAAGGTAAACAGAGCCTATTACATAACTGTATGTATAAAGTTGTGTTAAAGTAGTAGTGATTCAATCATGTTGCATCTCATTACCAATATATGCCCCCTCCCCCCCCTCCCGCCTACCATTCCCTGCCAGCAACAAAAGAACTTTATATATATAAAAACCTGATAAATTTTCTTTCAATCGTATTCAAGGAACCATGAAAGGATTTCCGAGTAGACAAAAACGCATTCCCATATCAAGCTGCGTGGACAATAGAACATAATTCCAGCAAAGAGGTGAAAATGCATAGTATTGCGTATTAATATAAAAAAGTTCTATTTGATATTGAAGTCTGTTAACATTCTATTCAAAAAGATTGGACGACTGAGATCGAAGTATTTTGTAGAGGTTGAGTTGGGCGTAGTACACAGTAAAATGAATATATATCGCTTTAGAAAAGGGTTGAGCGTACCTCGCGAATTCTAACGTGCTAAGCACAGCAATATTGTCAAGCACTTGCATTGCTGTGCCAGAACTTATATGCTTCCATTGGAATTATATGCAAACTAGATAAACAGAATTATGCATTACCACTAACTGATGACCTATATACATATATATATATATATGTATATAGGAATATATATATATATACATATATGTGTATGAATATATATATTTTTATATATCTATCTTACAATATAGGTAAATACAATGTAAACAAAATATAAATAAATACTACAACTGTATTAAACAAAAAAAAAAAAAAAAGGCAAGAAAAAAAGAAAAAAACACGAAGATTGAAAAACCAGCAACAAGTCTAACTACTGACTACTGGCAATAGAATATGTCGACTTAGAAGACATGCATATAAAATGAATACCCGCATATATGCACGTATGTATGTAATCATTTGTGTGTTTGTGACTGTGTGTGTTTAATATTATATCGCCAAGAAAACAAAAAAACTCTCGCATATGCACAATATCAAGCGAAAACCTATATTACATATTACCCAGCAGACATGTATCTACCGACATGACACAGAATAAACACAAACAATAACATAACCACCTCAGAGACAAGAATAAAACAATACACAAAAACCCCAAACGAGGTTATTGACATTGTGAAAAAACCATGTTTAGGTTATTCTTTTCGTTATTTTTGTTGTTTTCCTTATTCAAATCAAGTTAAAGTAAAAAAAAAAGAAAAAACTTACCAACAACTTTGGGCTTAGGTCCGGTGCTCGTTTAACTATAAGGCAAACACATAAGCATAAGAATTGTATAGCCGGAACAACGCGAAAGTTTTTAGGGCTTAGGGAAAACTGGGGGAAAGGCTTACGTTTGTTTACTATTAGAAGAAAGCAAGTATATATATATTTACCATAGTCGCGATAGCCCTACGCGTACTTTGTTAAGATTTTTGTTACTGTATTTTTCGAGTTAATTTACTTTACGAATAAAGCAGAAGAAGGAAAAATATTTATATATATTTTAATCTAAAACTTAGGTATCTGACACTTTGATTGTGCGTTCAATTTACAATATTAACGACAACAACAAAAAGGTTCATTTGAGGATCAATTTACTTTGTATATATATATATATTTGTGTGTGTATATATTTATATACCATTGTATATGCATATATACGATGGTATGTACATATTTATATGAAGGAAAAAGTTCGTGGCGTTTTTTCAACCAAATTTCAACAAACTTTTCTTCCATTTTAAAAGTGATTTTCTTTTCTTTTTCTCCAACCAAATAAATGCGATTTTCATCAAGTTCTGGGATTTTTGGACGAAAAACCGAATCAAATGATTTTCGCAGCTCGTTGATAGAGTTAATGGATTGCGAAACTATAGGGCGACTCTGAAAACACTCACTTCGGAGAGCCGCCACGAACTTTTCGTTTTTGACCAGTATATATATATATATATATATATATATATATATATATTCTATATATATATTCTATATATATATTCTATATATATATTCTATATATATGTACATATAGGCAACTAAGCACTCCTTCTTTTTACGTGAAAACAACTAACAATTTACGTTCGCCATACATATCACGTACGGTGTAACTGGCCAGGAGTAGTTCAGACATGCATGTGCAGTAGATACGTGTTTGAAACCTTCGTCACGTCTCAAGTTTATGCCAAGTTCTTTAAACATAGCCTGCGTTTTGCTGTCGTTTATTGCTGTCGCTGGTGTTTATTGTATATTGTTTGCGTTTGTTGGTAGTGGTAATTGCAGTGCTGATTGTGGTAGTGGCGGTGGTGGTGGAGACATATAACATTCAGCTCAAAGTTCGATTTGTGAATGCATTTACCTTATCGAAATCATGTACTAATAAAATGTAGGAGTCGTGCAAAAACCATTGATTTTTTTTTTTCTTTATTTTTTTCTTCAAGTCGGAAATACTAACTCTTGAAAAGGATGACTTTCCTTTCTTTCCTGTCTTCTAAGCCATTATCATTGGTATTGTTGTTAAAAAGGTTCCCTAAGTGCAAATCATTGAAATGGTGTTATGTGTTGTTATGCTGAAGCGTTAAACTATCGCATACTGGGAGTTTACTTCTAATTTTGAAACACAATAAATCTCTTTCATGTAAAATCAATTAATAATCATTTTATTGTTATCGAAGTTTCGAGTTATTATTAACGATGGGATGTGAGAAACTTTCTCTCCTCGACGTCAAAGTGAAAAGAAAGGTCCGGCCTACATATAAGTTCATGAAGTTCTTCTCTCTTATTTATCTTCGCCTATTCTCACAAGAAATAAGATTTTGCTAACGTGAGGAATTGGATCAATATTTTTACTTTCTTATTGACATCACCATTGTTTATAAAGTTAAACAGTTTCGCCATAAATCAATTTTCGGTATTTTATAATCAATGCAATAAAAGGAAAAATTTTGTAAATGCAATAGTTGGGCAAGGCCGACTATTACGTATCCCACCCTACACTACTTCGGTTAATGCAGTCATTCATTCAATCATTTTCATGATAATACACTAAGAACTGTACATTGTTTTTATGTAAAGACGTAGTTTTCATGCAGGCCCTCATATTAGAGGGTGCCCAAAACGCCAGGTGAGGTGATTAATTTTTATTGCAGATTTTTATTATTATGAACCAATTTTCACCGCAAAATATTAAAAGTTGAACCCTTTTTCCACAAAAAGATTCAGTTTTCCTAGCGATGATAGTATTTCATGGGACAATTGCCCCTTCCGATCCCAATTTTTCACATTAATTTAGACTGTCGAAGTGCTATAACTTAGTGATTTTTGTCACTGCGAAATTCTGAAATGGGAAATTATGGTTTTTTATATAACAAATTTTCACGAATTCACGCCATTTGGGAGACTAGATGGACAGCCAAGGAAACAAGCTTAGACCAATTCAGAAAGTCATTCCGCATCGATATTTATTTTAACTTCTTCCGGAGTTCCTTCTGCACACCGCACAAGTTGAATACACCACATGTGTCCCAAGTGCTGTAAGATGTAAAAAGTAAGGCAAACAAAATTTTATTCATTAAAATAGATTTGAAAAATGATTTAATATTTAACATAACTTAATATCTTTTACAAGATTTAAAATTTTTTCTCATCTTAATATGCTTTACAAATAACCGATCACTCAGCTGCTATTCTACTGTTCTACTATTTTATGAGGCCACGTCAACAAGCCACCCGCCTCATTATAATTCTTGACCCCTGTAAGGCATGTAAGCCTAGCAAATCGTTATTACAAATGTCAGGATAAGATACCACGCACCTTTCATTCAGTTCTTACTTCCTTGGGAAAATAAGATGTCGTTGTGTGAAAGTTGTCTATGCTTTGCTCCCCACCTCTGTTAGGATTTGTCGTAGATCTCCGTGTTGTTGTTAAAACGACATATGTGACAATGAAGATGTTCACTATACGCGAAAGACTTGCACTTCTTCGCCATCAGTCGCATTAGCTTACCCAGTCTTTGAAAAAATATTTTGATTCGTAATCTATTTAACAGACTGCTCGGCCAGCTACTCAAAACAAATATATAATTAATTTAGTCAAACTTATCGCATTAAGTTTATGGCTGTGTCTTAAACGAAACTCAATAAAACTTCGAAAGCAAAATGTTTCAAAACACTTGTAGTCGTTAGTTCAAGGCAATTAAAAATCGCAACTTCTGCAAAGGCATTTTCCAGCTTTCATTTACGGTAGTTATACTCGTACACGTTTCATTAGAAATCGGTGTTATATAAGCAAGCTACGATACAGTTGAAATTTCAGCTGGTTTCCAGTTAGGTTGTGTTAGGTATTGTTTTTAAAAAACACATTTGTTAAAAAAATTAGTTAAATACCTCATCGAATGTGTAAACGTGTCGCCGAAAATCTTCTCTATAATAATTTGAGTGAGTTTTCGTAAATAGATTGAAGAACACAACAACAATCTAGCAATAGAGCTTAAGTTAAGAATGTCCCTAATGTAATAATTGTAACAAAAACAAACGGACGGATAGGCCGACATAGAGCTAAATCTACTCAGTATCGTAGCCTTCCTTATACATGAATATGTATATATATATATATCTTTCGTACGATCATATCATTTCGATCGAGTACAATTTATACGCTGTCGAGTGACGAGTCAATTCGCGACCCGTTAAAAGCTGCTGTAGAACGAGAACCATTAGCTCGAAAGGGAAAATTGTGTTCGAGCTAGCGCGTTAATGAAAACCGGGAACCGTGAACCGTGAACCGTCTGAAGTCTGTAAAAATTTATTTATGCATGGGTTTGGGCCTAAATACTGGAATATTCAATAGCAATTCTTGCGCGCGCACGTACAAATCCTTTTAATACTTCAGTTATATATCATTAGTTGTTTCTTCTTCTTTTTAACTACTCCGCCACTATAGTAGTACTCTGTTAGCTTTGTGAGTGTTATTGTTGCGATTTGTGTTTTCATTTTAATTACGGGAAACAATCTTGATTTGATGATGTTCGTGTGTGTATTGCATTGAGTTTGCGGTTTGAACTTTTAATTTGTAAATTAACCTTTAGTGTACGCATCCCATACGTTGTACGTTGTACGTTGTACGATTGTATTTTAGTTATTTTGTTAACAATTCAAAGATATGATATAAGAAAGAGTGAGCGTAGGCAAGAACAGAATGCGCTTAAAAGTTTTTATGCGCAAATATGTGCGCATCCATTTACAAACATATTAAAAAGTGATCTCATAATAGTCAGCGTTGTCTTGATTGAAAGGAAGTTTACGTTTACGTTCATTAAATCTCTGTATAAGTCAACGCAAGTTTACCTCATAGTAATTTTATAATTCGATTGCTAACATTCGAATCTCTATAAACATATATATGTAATAGAAATATATATACATAGCTTATAAATAGCGTAAGGTGTAATACTTTATAATTAGCATGAAATTCTGAGTAAAGTCGCATTTATACGAGATTTTGCAATCGCGGAAGATTGATTAGCGGTAGTTTATCTGAGACTTACTTTACATTTTCTTAGATCAATTCCGTCGGCTGGGGCTACAAATGGCAGCAATTTGTTTAAGGCTAGTTTAAGGATCAGAAGAAACAAAACAAACAAACTTTACTACATTTACTACGATTCATGGCAGATATCAGCTCAAAATTGGGAAAATGAATCTGCATTGGATCTTCTATGCATGCATATATATATATATATATATATTAACTTGTAACGCCAGCTAAGAGAACAGCTATTCAGTATTGTATTCCGCCACTTGTGATAGAAGGGTGAGACCCACCAACAAAATTGAAGTGTCTTGTCTCCGTTCACAAGCAAATACCTCTGTCTAATCACTTATCATTAACCATCACACAACAATAATTTTCTTTATTAGGAGATTGCATGTCACTAACCTACAATCTTCAATATTGAGAAAGATTTTCAAATTTACTTTAGAGTAACTGAGATATTTGTTGCGTTCTCTGTTCTCTGCAATAGAAAAACGCAAAAAAAAAAATGTTTTCCGAAAGTCCTGCTTAAGATTGCATTCACTCATAAGAGGAAATTTTTCGAAACTAAGACAATGTGTGCGTGTATCCAATCTGCAGGTAGTCAACCTGAATACTTTGTAATATTTTTCTTTTTTTTTTTATTAATGCTGGTTATACAATAATGGTAATAATCTAAATTTCATTCTAAGCACAAGTAGAACGAATTGCTGATCGCGGTATGGTTTGCTTTCATAACTTTAACAGACAGGTTTTCGAAGCAAGCTCAACCGTGCCAGTACTACTACTACTACTACTACTACTACTACTAGGTTTGTCGCTACCAGCTCTTGATTTAAAAGAAAGAAAAGTGTTATCGTTATATCTCCGCCATCGCCATTAGAGTTACATTTGTACGATATCTGCGTGTGTTCAAAGCAATTAATATTAGCGACCAAAAAGCATATGAAAGATAAACTCGTTGAAAACTTAAACGACATTTATAGGTTTCATGGTAAAGAAAGTGGAAAGTTGCCCAATAAAGCAGATGCTCATGCCGATGCCGATGCCGATAACGATGACGATGACGATGACGATGACAAAGCCGATGGTTGCACACCATGCAATCTCACTTTGAAACTTTAACTAGTATTTGAAAAAGAAAATGAAAACTTACCGAGAGAGGTAAGAAGAAGAAGCAAAATGAAAAAAATATGTTGAAAAACCGCTTTTCAAGTTACAACGGAGGTAATAGCCGAAGAGGTGTTTAATTAAAATCACTTTTTTAATCTAAGTGCTAAGGACATAAGAGTAAAAGATTTTACTATAAAGATAACAGAGCAGCATAAATGTGCTTTTAATACATTTTAATAATTTTATTATGAAGCTAAGGCGAAATGGTAACAACAACAACAACGACAAGAACAACAACGCCTATACATATAAATAAATAAATTAGCATTTCTTGTGTTATTTAAAATATGTCAGATTTTGTTATTTAAAGAAATTAAAGATAAAAATAAATATAAAAATAAAAATAAAAAAAAAAAAGACTGAACCAACTTGACAACTATTGAAAGTAAAGGCTGCGTTATCCATAGGAGTAATCATCATATCTGGTATCTCTGGCCTATTCAGTTGGTGGTCTTTTCGCAAACTAAGAAGGACACGTGTTTTCTTTTGTTTTCTCCTTCTCCTTCTCCTTCTTCTTCGTCTTTTTTTTTTTGTTTTTTTAATTTAAATGCTTTAGGTTATAAAATGTTATTCTAGTAACTATTTATGGGTGATTTGGCTTTCCTTCGTTCGCTGGTCGGTTGGTTGGTTAGTCTATCGTTTGTTCGTTTACTTGTTTGCTTGTTTGTTGGTGCGTATTGTTTTAGTACCCATAAACTGTTGTGTTTACATGCTAAAATGACACAAGTTAACTACGTTTCGTCTGCTTAATGTTGTTGTTGCTTTTGCTTTGGTTATTGTTATTGTCGTACGTACTTCACAGTCTAGCCTCAAACCATATTTGCTTGATTAAGCATAAAAACTGGTCTTTATTCTTTAATAGAATTTCTTTACTTTATATTCATCGTCACTATCGTCACAGAGATAGTGTGTCATGTCAACGCAACTTGCAACTTGGACTGTATAGCCAGCCGTATCCCATAAGCAAGCTACATGGATCCTATCTAGGACGCCTTCATAGCCACATACGGTCGATCAAGCTACACACACTACACGTTTCTAATTCCCCTTCAAACAGCCCACGTGACTAGAAATTAGTGCGAAACGAATATTCATCATTAATTTTTAATTGCTTTTTTTTTTAAGAGTGGAGCTCTTTAATTTTAAATATTTTATTTATTTATTTATTTTTTTTTCCATAACATTCTTTCTTACTTCTATTTTGGATGTAAGAGCAATAAAAGAATATGAAAGGAAGAAGTGTAATAATAAACAGTTAATAAGTTAGTACAACACCTAACGGAACACATTTGTTCGTTCGGCGGGCATTTTCGTTCACGTCTAAGATATGATTTTAGGAAATTATTACATGGCCTGGGTTTTGCACTCTCATCGACACTTGACTGCGACTCTCGTAACAGTGCAACAAGAGATCACATTAAGACGTTCGCGTACTTCTTCCGGCAAGTAATTTTCTCTACCAATTGTTGGTCCTTAGCAGTCATCTTTTAAAGGCCGTGCATAAGCATTTATTTTGATTATTAGTGATCGCCTGACTTGGAAAATTCAAATCTCCGAGTCGAACTCTTCCGATACCTTTCAGATTTCCATTTGATTGCAACAGCGACACAAGCGTTGATGACTGAATAAGCATAGCGGGCAATTTATGCAGTAATAATCTTTTAAGAGCTCTTTGCATTTCAACATACTTCGTATGACTCACATCTCTTGGGCGCTTGCTTGCCTTATGGTTTCTTAACCATTATTCATTCATTATATCAGACTGTGACGTGATTAATATTTTTTTTTGTTTTCTGTTGTTTCTATTCCTCAGGGCTCAGATCCCCGTGCGGCCACATGCAGAGGTAAACTGCAAACTCGACGCTGTAAATTAAATCAAGAAATAAATAAAGAATTACGACTACGAGCAGGTGCTGAAAACTTATATAAGGTAAGTCTCCAAAGGTGACTTTTAATTTTATTCAGACTATATGACATGTTCTTGTTTATTTTCAATATTCACAAATGCGCAGGCAACCACCAATCGTAAATTACGTGATACGGTAGCGTTGGAGTTAAGTTTTGTCAATTCGAACTTGCAATTACTCAAAGAACAATTGGCTGAACTCAATTCATCGGTAGAAATTTATCAAAATAACAGGTAAGCTATTGTGCATACTGTGTTTCTCTTTCTGAAAGACAAACTACTGCAAAAAAGCAAAAAAAAAAAAATTCTTGCAGGTTGAAAGCAATTTTAGAAAGGATGAGCAAACTCTTGAAAGTTGAAAGAGTCGTAGAAACGATTCATATTTTAATTTTACGCTCCCATGTTTGCACATTGCCGGTCGCCAGTCACCAGTTGCATCACCCAGATGACGCGCCATGAATGTGTACCTGGTTATCCCCTTCCTTTAGGATATAAATTTTCATGAAAATTCAAATCATCGAATATGGCCACACAACACCCTTACACCACGAGTGATGTGGGGTATAACGGTTAGGAAGTTTTTTCTATATCCCTCTAAGGCAAATATAAGGCAATATATAAGTGAGCTAAGAAGGTTGAGCGGGCATCGTACACTGGATATTCCATTTGGAAATTAACTTATTTTTGTTCGTTAAATTATTTTAATGAATTTTTAGTTTATACGGACTTTTCTTATTTATTTGACCGTCATATCCGTATCACCTGTTATGCTGTTATGTTGGTGCCATTGCAGGACAATAGACAATCTTTATTATTTGTCCCCCTTTGCTTTAACACCTGTTCAATAGGTTAAATATGCACCATAATGAAAAAGCGAAACTACCCTGGAGCAGACCGCAAGAGCCTTTCGAGTAAAAGAAATACTTTTATTTTGGTTGACCTCTTCTCTGACCCTTCAAGTTATACTTTTGCCAATCGGACCATTTTTTCGAAAATTAAAAAGGTATCTGTTTGCCAAGTTTTGTAACGCTTCGTTGCCACAGCGACTAGTTGGGTAGTCGATCAGTCCAGCATCTGAGGACAGTTCCCTTTTTAGATCGGATTTTGTGGAAACCATAGACAGACCTTAATCACATTATATATACGCTGATAAGTGTTGCAAGTCCTGCTTGACTCTTCGCAAAATTCTTCCTTTTTTTATAAATTTTTTTTATTTTGTTTTTCATTTAAAAAATCAAATAAAAATCTTTGCCATACAAAGGTACACATGTACATTTTCTGTATGCTATGCATATGTGTTAAAGAATGTATGTAATGCTTTTACCACCACTTCTTAAGCACGAACTCACACGCAGTCATTATTTATTTGCCTCACGAAGTGTTTGTATTCTTATAAGCACGTTTGCATTCATCCATCCATTCGTCCAATTACTTTTTGTTGCTTCCTGTAAACCATTAAGCTTTTTCTTCTTCTTATTATTATTTTTTCACTCTCCTCAGTTTATTTATACCAAATTAGTCACATCGATTCTTTTCTTTTCTTATCCTAAAGCAAATAAAAAGCAAAAAAAAAAATGCAACCACAAAAGACTTCTCTTTCGAGATGATTTTAGGAATCTTTTAATGTCATGCAATATTGCTACGTAAAGAAACTTAAATCTCTTTGTTGCAAGTTTATGTTTAAGCCGATTTAAAAAAAAAAAAGAAAGAAAAGAAAAATTAAATTAATCGGAAACACGACATATATAGATATATAGAGTATTGTGTTGCACTTACGTAATTTAAACTATTTTTCAGATTTAATCATACTTTAGTCAGTAAACTTGTGTGATATTTAAAGAAAGGAAACCATACCCAAACGCTACCATCGTCAATGATATCATATTTAAAGCGTGCACAATAACATCGGTTGCACTTTATTATGCAAACGCTAATATATAATTCTATTAAAGTCAATTTAAGGTTCCGCCTTAAGCACAAAATACGCAGCAGGATTTAACGTTTTTTTCACATTTATAAGAAAAAAAGGAAAAAACGTCCTTGCACGCTACGCCTTCCTGCCTAAAATATATCTCGATTGTTGTGTTGAAATCCGCCAAAGGACACGATGCAATCCATCAACCACGGATCGACTTAACGAAATCAACTAAAAAGCAATCGATAGCTTGCGATATACATCGCTGCATAACGAAACCGTGCAAGCCAAATGCCGATAGGCCATGAGTGGCGACAATAGGTCCAAAGCATTTTCCGAAAACGATTCGCTTGCCTCGCTCGTATATAGATATTTCAGATTTTTTGAAGACATTTGGGCTGCCGCACAGCCGAGCATAGAAAGAGTCGTGACTATCAAGTCGATAATCGCGGGTTCAAACCTCAGTACGGTTTTGATCACACTGGGAAGTCGTAGCTATATGATGAGTGGCCAATCGCTAAAGGCATAACACTTATGCATTAGGTCACGGGCACTCCTTATCTCTCTCCTTATTCCTCTCTTTGTCCCATTCTTTAGAGGACTTCTTCTGGCTCTTCAACATTTTTATCAAAGGCCGCTTGCGATCACGACAAGACGGGAGCGACTGAAACACGGGCCTCAGTTATCCATATGTGCCGAGAGGGTGGCACACATTCACACTCTCGACAGACTTCAACATACGGGGCGTCCTATGTTTACATAGATAAACGAGAGGAGATCACCAGTCAAGCAATACCACGACTAGCTGCTTCTTTAACCACACTGCCCGTCTTTAGAAAAATTTAGTTGCAGGGACCGTTCCCATCGTTTCTGATATTCGCGCTTATAAAACGAGTGCGCACACTAAGCAATGTCTCCTTCTGACAAGGACAAGCGGACATTATTGGACGGCTCAAGCAGCTCATACTGGTGACCATTATTATGCATGACGATACTCAAGGTACCTTAATATCTGAAATAGATAGAACCTGATAGATCGCGCCAAGCAGTATAAGCAATTAATAGAAAAATGTTGTGCACAATTCATGTGCCAGAAAGGATGCCGAGGTGTTGCTTACTTTGCGACTGTGGAGGAATTGTTTTTTTTCTTTTAAATCTCATTAAGCACTTAACGTATACTCTATCGCCGTTGAGATTGGAACCCGCGAACACTGATCTAATAGTCGTGATTCTTATCCACTCGGCTACTCATGCGAACTCTTCGTCGATTATGAAAGTTAAGGTGCAATTTCACTAACGATAGTAATTCAAAACTTGGTTCGCTGGTAAATCAGCCGATTTCCCTTGGCTTTGCTCTTTGCGCTTCTTTTTATACCCTAATTCGCTTCTGGTATATTAAATTTGTCCAAATGTATGCAACACACAGAAAGGCATAAGATAGACCCACCTTTTATTATACCCATCGATTTAGAACCGCTTTCTGAATCACTTTGCTTGAGAAAGCAAAGATCTAAGCTTTTCTGTCCGCCTGTCTGTCTGTTGTTTTCTTTTGTTCAACCTACTGGTCGCAATTTTCGATATATTTTGATATGTCGGCATGTTTTCGTCCAAGGCCGACCGCTATTGCAAATGATTCAGATCACACCACTTCTTCAACCACTTACCATATAAAACTTTATTTAAAAAGTCATTAAATTAATTTCTTTAGTGTGGTTTATGCAATTTAATGGTGGGCCATGGGTCATTGTAGTGTTTTTACCTATTTACCTATTTTCATATTCTAAATCTAGAGAAACTAATATCTAATAGGAGGCAAAAATAAGCTTAATTTTCAAGTTTTGCAGCAAATTAGTTGTAAAAAATGCATTACTTACTCCCTCCACTTAAACCTGTTTATCTGCTTGCGACTTTTTTTCTTTATCAAATTTTCTTTTACAACCTTATCAACGCAATTCTAATGAATGAGCCGAGATTCGGTTATGTGTAGAAATGAAGCTTGGCGTAGTGGCCTTAGTGCATTGTAAAGACAGCGTTTTCTAAAACTAAACACATTTTAATGTCGGCCACGTTCTCAATTGCGTTTTAAGCGGAGATAAATTTCGTATGATCGTAACAAATAATGAGACCGAACCTTTTCCGCATTTAAAATAATTTCTATTTGTAATTTCTTCTGTTTTGTTTTTTTTTTTTGTTTTTGTATAGTATTGTTGTTATTGTTGTTGTTTAAAAACAAATCATTGTGTTTTTAGTATTATTTTTCAATCGGTGCGTTCGTTTATGGTCAAGTGATTTTTGCAATCAACCAAGCGGAACATGACTCTGTATGTGTGCTATGTGCGCATGGATGCTTGTATAAATGCTTTCAAATGTAATTTGAAAAACAAAACTCATAAGCAGTATATATATATATTTTATGTTAATTTTCTATTACAATCAATTTTTTCCACAATTTTGTTTTTTTGTGAATTTTACAAAAAAAGCTTACAAGATTTAAAATGCAAAAAAAGAATTCAATCTCTCGTCGTTACTTAACAGTCGTATATCGTGAAATGTAAAACATTAGTTATATACCGTCAGAATAAATTTCTATCCCTTACGTTCCTTACGTTGACGCATTATTGCTGTTCTTTCAAATAAAATTATTAATGGTTCGCTCTCTTCTTCAAGTTCTTTACTTAAGTCTTTCGTTCGTTATATTGTAAAAAAACGACTTTAAGCACCCCAGCGTCTCTTTCTTTTTCTTTTTTTTTTAAAGCTGCTTGCTTTGTTTTTCTTTTCTTTTTTTTTGCTTATACGTGGTTTTTGTGGTTTAGGTGGTTGTTGGGGACTGTGGCTTTTATGTTTATGGACTTTGTCCTGCAAAAAAAAAAAAAAAATTTACCTGAAAAGCATGATATACTAAGAATAAAACATAAACAATTTTCCTTCTCTTTGAGTTTCCTCTCTTCCTTACGCCTTTCGCCGTTCTTTAGACAGAAAGCAAATCCAGATGAAAGAATGCTTTATACATTAGTTTTCTTCACGATCTTTTTTATGCGACTTTTTTTTTTATTTACAAATTGTGATGTGTGTGTCAGTAAATGAGCCTATTTTCGTGGAGAATTGAAGTATCTTAAGTATACTTAAGTAGGTCTCTCGACAAGAACATTGCCTAACATACAAACGTGTCGCTATTCCAGGGCACCACCCAGTCATACTACCGGAGAATCACAAAAATGATTCCTCCTTGAAATAAATGCTCATATTTTACAGGGTAAGCAGAAAGTCTATCATGTAATAGAACGAGAATTAGGAATAAAATCGTTCTGTTACATGATCGTAAATAAGTAAAATTAATTCGATTCTCACATTCACTTTGACTTTCACAAAATTCTTTGTTGACAATCATGTCGGGGACATAATAACGAATTAGTCCTCTTTTAGGCGTAGGACCAAAGAGAAGATAGATGGCCTCCTTCTACGATTAGTCTGATTCCAGAAATTTCCGACCTGACGTATAGACAGGTAGTGGTAATCAACAAGTAACCATTAAAAAAGCGTTAAATTGGATAATAGGGGATGTTACGTGGTGAACGGTTTCAGTAAACTTGAAAACTTAAAAAAAAAAAAAAGTAAAAAATTTAACTTTGATAGGTCTCAGTCCAATTGATATGGAAACCGAATTGGGTTCCACTCTACGGGAATGGCTTTGCCTCGTTCGTACGTACAACGAGCACAATTGGACTTTAGTTGCCAAAATTTAAATTGGGTGGAGTCTGCAGTTGGCGGACAGTGGGAAACATACATGAGGCTCAATAGAAAGTATGTTAGAAAAGATGAGTTTTTTTTTGCAAATACCTTAGGTTTCCTTTTTCGGAATGGATACTTCGAGAGTTATGTCGCTTCACGTGCATCCGCCATGTCAAACAATGCAGGCAACATACTATAATATTTTCGATCTTTTTTGTTTGCTTCTTATATTCAATGCATTCTCCACTTCACACACACACTCTCTCTCTCTCTCTCTCTCTCTCTCTCTCTCTCTCTCTCTCTCTCTCTCTCTCTCTCTCTCTCTC
>KK499935.1:0-85500 GCA_000688715.1 Glossina pallidipes | reverse complement strand
CTCTCTCTCTCTCTCTCTCTCTCTCTCTCTCTCTCTCTCTCTCTCTCTCTATTTTTAAGCGGTCGCATCTGTTGCCAGAGTTAAGCGATTTATTTATGTTATTTATTCGAACTCAATTCCAGATAATCTTTCTTCAATGGGAAGGCATAAGTTATGGCATATTAACAAATTTTTATTACATAATGTAAAGATTGTATGATACGTGGTATGAGTTAATACTTTTGCAACAAAATACGCACATAAATTTTTTTAAGGATCAAATGACCCCTTCGTGCGGTCGTTAAGGCCGAATTACATAAATTTATTAAAAAAAAAGGAAAAAAAAACAGACAAATAAATGAATGAGAGATAAAAGCGAACAATAACAAAGAAAATATTAAAAAAATCTCTTGATTATGTATCACAACGAACCCCGCAAGGAAAAATGGCGATACTGTAACATTGTATGCGGGAAATTCCCCCTGAAAGTTGAAAGAAGGGTCGTACGACCACTTGTGGTGATTTGAGCATTACGTAAAGCCTTGCAAGCAAATAGAAACGGTGTTCTAGAAGTTCCTATGCTGTAGCCATCTTTTGTCTAGATTCTTGTCCCTGTCTTACTTACGTGATTTTTGCGGGATAACTTAAACGTGTGCTGATAAATGCAATAGCCTGAGGGACTTAGATTAGACTCCCCGCCCCGCCCTCTTAAATTAACTATACCTGTCTGTCTGTCCACCAGGTCACCTGCTCCTGCGATAGGAGCACGGGATAGGAGACACCTGCATCAGCTCCTGATACAGCGGATAGACTACTAGAACTGAGAAGAAGAAAGTCATCGGCTTCTACGCTGATCATGCCGTCAGGTGTTACCCGAGAATCAGTCTATGCCAAGGAACGCGCGAAATGTCTCATGCAAGGCCATCTGCAGAATCAAGTGTTTAACAGTAGTCACCCAAGAAGGTAATAGGACTCACAAGAATCCAAAAATTGGAGGGCTAGGAACATGGGCGCGTACAATAGCTGTTTTAGGTCGCCATACGGGTTGTCCACCAATAATAGTAACGAAAATAATGAACGAAATAGTGAAAAATTAATATGCTGGGATTAGTTCCCCTTGTACGCAAACGCACATATTGCAAGCTACATATATTAATATGGGACATACTACGAAGAACTCTGCACACCTTAAAGCATGTCATATTTTCACTTTGATCTGCAAAAGTGCACCTGACTTCCCGAGTACATCATCCTTTTCGACTTAATTTCTCCCCCCAATGAATGATATTTGCAGACATCCGCAAGATCAGCTGATTAAGGGAACTTAAATAAAAACTTCATGTTTTTTTTCTTCTTCTCTTCTTCTTCTTTATTACAACATTACTTATGCGGTTTTCAGGTGTTATTTATAGTTATAACAAACTCTTTTATATATGCATGTGATATTATTTCGTTGACTATAATAATTCGGTTCATGTTTATTCATGTTATAAAGAGCAAGAGTTATGATTAGTGCGAAATTTTATTACTTTTCTTTTGCCTCATTTTTCTTTTCTCTCTCATCTTCTTTTAGTTTATTTTATTTTTTTATAACTTTAATATTTAGGTTAAGAGGCTGAAGCTCAAAATACAAAAGCGCATACACCTAAACACATAAACAAATGTTTATACGAAACGAAAAAAAAAAGAAAAAAAAAAGACAAGAAAATTACATTATTTTCATGTTGTAAAATAAAACCTTTTTTTTTTTTTATAGTTATTTCAAAAAGTTTTTAACAAAAACAATGCCATCCTACACCATTTTAGTTAATTTCTTATGATGATGCATAACACATTCATAAAACAAAATTGTTTCATTCGCACCTAATGTTATAGGTGTTTATTACTTCTTTATTACTTTTTAAGCAAAAACATATTTCCATTAATTCGTTCGTTTAAGGCGTGTGTGTGCTTGGTTGTATCATTCGGAGATTGCTATTGTCGCGTTCTTTGTAACAAACAATAATGTGTGTAACTACACAGAGATACAAACTTAAGATTTTCAAATGCTTTAGTCATTCGCATCCGAATGCCCGACTGATTTCGAAAAAATCAACTGTCAATTCATTTTCTTGGTTGCATTCCATGTTGATTGGCGATATTCGAAAAGGGGCCTCTCCGCCACTATAAGAAATCGTTAAAGCATAACCTTGAAAAGAAATCAAAAATTACCAAGTATTGATTTCCTTCCTATAACATAACCTCTACAGTAGATATGTTGTCAAAGACGAAGTGAATCATATGTGTTCTTCAATGTCTTAATTAAGCCTTCTGTTTATATCTAAACGAGGCTATTGTCGGTTTTCGGGCTAAATCAGATCATTGCAACAACTATTCATCATAGTCGTCTTTTCTTGCCTTTGGTTCTATCAGAAGAACCATCCACACAGAACATGCTCCCTATAGGTGCAGCGTGCTGGAGGGTACAAAGAAGTAGAAAGGAAAGGGAGAAAAGTATGACGAGTGCCTAAACGGCAGATTTCACGCCTTTATCGACTGAGCTCTCGCTATAGCTACAGCAAGATATGAACGCGCGATCACGGAGTTAGCAATCGCGATTTTTACTTACTTATTCGACTATGCGACAGCCTACTTTGAAAATGTCATTATGTCAAGGGAATTCACGCTTTCTAATAGTTGTTGGCATAAATCGATGCAAAGGCATGCTTTGACGTACAAATTTGCTTACGATGAAGCCGTTCTTTGAAGCCCCTTCTATATACATTTCCTTACAAAAAATGAAACTTCATACAGATCCGTTTTAACAAACCCTCCTCATATAACCATCCTTATGAAAAGTAAGGGCGTATACGGGAACAACGGAGGTAAACAATTGCATTTAAGAAAGCGGTGTGAGGTATTTAGTAGTCGGCCTCGTCTGTCGACAATGTTTTGTATTCAGCGACGAAAGTCGAGCATAGGAAAGCATCATTCAAGAGAATTATGTCCGCTCTATGCTGAAATAAAGATAAATTCACGCATATTGAAGTGAGTCGTTTTAAGTAAGCGAAGCCATTACTCGTTGTTGCAAGTGTATAATCGTTGAATGAATGTTGTCCTAAAATAGCGAGAGAAGTTTCAGCTTTTACTTGCCGCGTACACCAAGTATATCGTTTGTGTGCCTTTTCGACTGAATGCATGCTGGTAGAAATATAGGAGAATTGGGCTAAAAATGAAAATCCCGCTATCTCAGGTCGCTGTATTCAAATCGCACTCCCGCCGATAACCGAATGTTTCAATCAATTACTTGCGCATTTGAGACGAAAATGAAGATGAAAGAGAAGAGGAAATATATGGATCCCCTTTAAATGATTTGTCCCCCTTAGAATAAAAGATGTAATGAAAATAACTTTTTTTTCGCTGCTTTGTTACCAGCACATTGCGTTCCTTCGCTTCGCAATTTCTTTGTCCTTGTTCGTCTCTCTCTCTTCAATGTTTTATTGAAATTCTCTTGTTTTCGTATCTTTTTGAATTGCAGTCAAGATGGTATCATGCCTATGATACCATTGGGTTTGAAAGAAACAAAAGAAATCGATTTTATGGAACCATTTTCGGATTTCATACTTGAACACTACAGTGAAGAGCCATCAATTTATTTGGATGCTATAGCTGATATAACCGATACCAGACAAGTGAGTGCACGTATATATTATGACATTTAAGAGAATTAACAAATAATTTGCAAACTTTGCATTCCTCCATCTATTTAAAGGCTTCTAGGACTCCGTCACGCGACAGTCAGGGAGTAGCTTTACTCTTTCGTTATTACAATTTATTGTATTACGTTGAAAGACGTTTTTTTCCACCCGACCGGAACTTGGGCGTTTACTTTGAATGGTACGATTCATTAACAGGTAAGCACACCGCTACTTTCTTTTACTGAATTATTGATAACGAATGGGAGGCGGGGGGCAGCTCTCTACATCAAATGCTAATCAATTCACTTCTTTTATGTGACAATGAAAAATTCACATTAAAATTTCTAAAGTCAAATAGTCGTTCGTCTGTCTGTCCATGCATTGCTTAATGATTGCGATTTTACCCGACATCAAAGGACTTAATAAAGTGCACTCGACAAATTGATTAAAGCATATCCGTCCGTTGTTCTCTCAGTTTCTGTTTCAAGTCGTGGTTGTTCGATCGCATCGGATATGTAACGTAACATCAGCATTATAGACATTAGATCGTAGATTGTCTGTCCACTTGTTGTTTGAGATGTTAGTCATGCAAAATTTCAATTAGATCGGCTCTATACGATATGTCATATATGCAAATAAACGCGACTGACTATTAAAATAACACTTAAGTGCTTATATGAGCATCCGCTGCATGCTGCTTGACGTGATCGTCGCTTAGAATTTAACTTGAAGTGAATATAAGTTTGTTTCTTCTTTCGTGCTATCAGAAACGCGTGCACTTAAGCCAGTAATTTTTGGTTTTTCAGGAGTACCTTCGTGTCAGCGTACCATAGCTTTCGAAAAGGCTTGCACTTTATTTAATTTGGGTGCCATCTATACGCAAATTGGTGCCCGTCATGATCGTTCTACGGAGAAAGGCCTTGATGCTGCCGTTGACAGTTTTTTACGTGCCGCCGGTATCTTTCGGCATATTTACGACACCTTCACCAATGCACCGTCCATGGATTTGAAACCGCAAGTCTTAGACGTCTTGGTCTCATTAATGCTGTCACAAGCTCGCGAATGTCTATTCGAGAAATTGCAATTACAAATAGAATCGTTAGGTTTAACGGAATCAAGTCATGTAAGTTTTGCACGCTGCGAGCTGGAAACCGTTCGTTCGAGCGAATACCAAATTTCCTGATTGGACAATGATCCCAATCTAATATTAATTGTTTGTTCTGCGCCATTATTATTATGGCCTAAATGAAATAACATTAAAAGAATTCTTCCATTACTCTGTAACTCAATCAAAGTGAAAAATTAATTTTAGTTTTTTGTTTAACTCTTTTTTTTATTCAATGTATAAAGCTTTTCAAAGATTTAGCTGGTGAAGCAGCACAACTAACATACGAGTACAATGAAATGCACAAAAACATACAAATGAATGATACCCATACATATCTGCCTGAATGTTGGGCTGGTCTAGTGCCACTCAAAGCTGAATTCTATAAAGGTGAGTCTTCGCTTGTGAATGCTTTATTCTAGATTTGAAAACAAAAAAAAGAAGGGAAACATTATATTCGGTTTAAAACGAATCTGATGTCAACTACCGTCCGCTTCTTTCTTTTCTTCAAAATTCGAGGAAAATGCCAAACAAAAAGAAACAAAGACATTCTTAGAGCCATGCGTTCGACTTCTTTAGGTTGATTGTTAAACATAAGTGTCACACTGTTTTCCGTTCAGTACCGTTAAGGTGTCTGATGTTTTCAAAAAATAGGCCGACAGACAGGCAGACATCTAACCACTTAGATTTGTACATCCTACCAACGCGAACTAGCAAACAATTTTACGCCGAGTTTTAAAAAAAATTTTAATAACATAATTTTGATTTCATCAGACTTTTCTATTGGCCAGATTTTTTGGGGACCCACCGATTTAGTTAATTTTTGAACTTGACGAGGTTGAAAGGGGAAATTTTCAAGACCGGTTTAATGTTTCAGGCGAATCTTTAAACGTGTATAAATACAATTTCTTTAGACTGATGGACAGACAAACAAAGTTTTAATCATTTTGTAAACCGATTTGTGCGACCTTTGCATTTTGCTTGATTGAGACGAAAAAAGAAAAGAATTTAAAACTAAGTGTAGTGCCTTGGATAAAGGTTCGAAATGGTTGTCAGTAGGTGTGGGCATGTTATGTTTGGATTTTCGTTCTACTTGCGGACGAACTTGTCGTTTTGTTGAATGTAACAGGTGAGGTAAGCATCTCGCGAACCAATTGATTTTGATTTCCGCACATGACTTCCGTAAAAAGATAGAATTGAAAACCAAGTGCACTAATTTATTGAATTGAAATTTTCCCCAAAATGTTGTTGTGATTTTCTCAAGAAGAAAAGGACCTTAGTTTTAATTTTCGAAACTAAATTTGATCATAACGATCATCAATTTACACAACCTGAGCAGAATAAATTATATCAAGTCAAACCGGCTGCTCTGGACACCTGTTTCGAAAGCGCGATAAGCGCATACAGAGACCAAGAGAGACAGATACACAGATTTCATTCGCCTCTACTAAGCAAGTTTATAAGATCGCGGGTGCTTATACAAACATTTGACAAACTTAATATACATGCTGTGGTAGGTACATAAACAGAAAAGTTATTCTATGCAATGGCTTGGCTTGGCTTGGCTTCCATGTGAACAAAATTGTTAATTTATACTTTGGAAAAAACAATAAAAAAGTAAATAAATAAAAATAAAAAAAAATCTATCAACGATGTTAACATGAAATGTTTATTCTCTCTTTTTCATTCTCATTCTCACTCTCACTCTTTCTCTCTTTCCCTTTCGAAATTACGATTTAGCTTTGGCTCATCACTATGAAGCACGCAGTATAGATATCAACGCCGACAAAGCATCGCTGAGTACCAAAAAGTCACAAACCGCCTCCAATGAATCGTTTATTGGCAATGCGAGGGAGGCTATGCGCGCTGCTGCTGCCGCCAACGATGACAACGATGAGGATAGCATTAGTTTGCCAGCTTTGAAACGAGCTCACCTTAAAGAAGCTTTAGCTAGTCATGAAGAATCGCAACGTTTGCAGCGCATGTGTCGTTACTTAAAGGTTAGTTAGATATTACGTCCAAATGTTTCCGCGTGTATGTGCCTTGCGTAAAGATTTCTTGGCATGGTACTGGTTTCAAGTCAAGAAAATCCCTTCAAATCCAAACAAAATCGGTTTAGTAATTGCAGTGCAATTGCGTCGAACAATCTTAGCTGTTCGTTGAATCGTTGAAAAATCACGTTCGTCATATTAAAGCTTGAGCTTGAGCTAAGAATCCAAAATAGTTATTAAGAAACTGCATGCAAGGATGGGAGGGCAAATCCCTCAAAGCTAAGAGAGATTTACTCATTTGCCGAATAATAGAAATTTTCAAATCTACAGTGCATCTCGGTCTGTTATGAAATTAGCACACAAAGAATATGAAATTTACACTCACACCGCCTAACACTTGGGTGTTAGTTAACATGTTGTCTTTATTCGTATTGATGTTGTTGTCGGTGACAGTGATGGCATATGACGATGACGACGGCTATGAACGTGTTGTTGATTCGATAGCTAAAGCAAAAGTTAAACAAAACATTCTATCTATCTATGGTCATGCTATGTGAAGCATGCAACCATCCATAAAGGGCAACAATAGCAACATCAACATCAACATCAACATCCACATCCACATCAACATCATCCACACAACCAATAATATTTTCTTTTGTTCGTCGTTTATTGTTGATTTTACTATAGAGGCAATGTATGCGATTTATTTTGTTTGCTATGTTTTTGCTGTGATTGTTTTCGTTGCAGTTTAATGCAGCTGCATAGCGAAAGCATTGATTTAATGCCACTGGGTGTTCCTTCTTTGCCTATACACTGAGCCGAGTTAACCTCATACAATTTCACTAAACGCTTTATGTATAATTGACAACATAGTACAAATTAAACGCCCCACACACATAACACCCATCCATTTACTCTGATATAGTGAACGATGCAGATGATGCTTGATGTTGATATTTTTTCTTCCTGTTTTCGTACACAAGCATTTATTTATTTATTTACTTACTTTTTTGCAAATCTCTTGCAGAACAAAATCGCATTGGCCCAAGTCATTAAGGAGGCTCAATACAAAACGCAAGATGAGTTTGCGAAATTCTGTGAAGAAATACCGGAAAACGAAATCGATGATATATATGATGTCATTGATGTACAAGTTGAAGGTTGGTAAACTTTCATATCAAAAAAGTATATAAAGAAAAACAAACAAAATGAATTTCGAATATTTTGTTGCTTTGTTGCGTTTCCTTTCTTTCTTCTAAAGGCTGCTCCAAGTTTACTATGTCTTTAACCGGTCCCGATTTCACTTCATACAAGATAGAGGACCCCTTCAAGCGTCTTGGCCCGATTGCAATATTTTCGGCTCGTCGCCACTGGACTGCACCACGTTGTGTACGCTTGCAGAAAGGCTCAGTCGGTTATCATGATGTCTCGAACAAAGCCCTTGCCACCAGCGCTACGGCAGCAGATTGTCACTGTCATTGCGCAATGACAAGCGATGGTCAAGAGCTGCCTTGTTGTCTGCTTAAAGACGAAATTGAAAGTTTTGGCTTCCATGTACGCGGAGATGCTCCAGTCATTATATCGCATGTAGAAATAAATTCTTTAGCTGATGTAAGTAATTCACTCTCAATAATGAAGCGAGGAAATCTGACAATTGTCTCGTTTTTAACTTCATAGTTGGGCGGAATTAAAGAGGGCGATTTTATAGTGGAAATAGCTGGCATTGACGTTAAATGGTATTCGCATCAGCAAGTTGTGCGTTTGATACAATCATGCGGCGCAACCTTAGAACTGAAGGTCATCACACCCATGGATAGGAATTATTTAAAGGTAAAAAAAGACTAAAGATCGATGAAAAGTAATTATGTGAACAACTACACCTTTCTTTTGCACTGAGACAGATCTCAGTGATTTTATCAAATCATTTGACTTGACATCACTAACATTTACAACATTGCGTTCAGATCATTAAGTTACTAACGTCACTAAAACTGAAATTTCTTGTCGGTTTCACATGCTATTTATGTACGAAGAAGTCTTGATTTAAGCTCAAGCGACTGAAGAAATGGCTTCAGTTTCAACAGACTTTTTGAGTGTTTGGGCATTATATTCCGCCGACCTTTTGGTAAAGTTGAAGAGAGTTACTTTGTTTAGGGTACCCGCCAACAATAGCCATTCCCTTACTTCTCTTTCATTCAGAATATGAATTAGATGCAAAAGGGAGAGGCTATCCGCGAGAGAATCTAAATTTGGTATCGTCATAAGAATGGGGACACTGTTCGGATAGAGAATAACTCATCTGTTAAAACCCATGTTAGTCGAAAGGAGTAATGTCGGCTAATAAAAGCGGGAGGTATAAGACATTAGAGATCAGAACTGCAAACCCTTCCTGAGCGAATTTTGCTATATGGGATCGAATTTCTTTATACTGAATAGTCACGATATAATGACTTTCAGCTTTTCCTACAAATACAAATGCGTCGAACAACTAAAAATACTACAGTGAGTCACGGCCCACTACACCAAATCGAAAATATGAAAACAGTTCGCCTTGGAGCACTTTTTCGCCCACTTCCCGTATTACGCCTCATAGGAATAACATAATAGGATGCTGTAGGGTGTTTAATGGTGGGCCGTGGCACACTACAGTGTTTTTACTTGTATTCCCCAATAATTATGTTAACACATTTTGGAATATATTTTCCAAAGACAAACATACGCGACTGACGCTGACATCTACGAAAGTGGCGACGTTATGTACAACTAAATAAAGTTAAATTTAAGTTTAATTTAGCCCCCATGCGTAGCCGCGTAAGTAAGTATCGCGACTACCGAGTGAGTGTTTGCGAATTCAAATCTTCAATGCCGTAGAGTTTTCTTCTTTAGTCGTAATTGTAGTGAGTGCTTAGGCGATAAAGGCATAACGCTTATAAACTGGACACACACGCGCTAGGCTGTGGCCACAACTTCCCTGCATTCCTTTCTCTTTCCTTATTTCTTTATGACCGTCACCGCCTTACACGAAAACGGGCATTCCTTGAGTGATTAGTTATATTGAAGAGAAAGAAAAAACATCCAAAGGTCCACTCATTCTTGGATACTCTGTAGCAATTGTTCGTTAATTGGTACGGAACTACGCTTTCTGTATAATTGCTTATGACCAGGGCGACGCTCGACAATTCATTCAAGGCGACTCAGCCTTTCTTAACTATTTTCCACTAAAAAAATATTTCTTCACTACGGCATAATTTTGAAATTAAAAAAAATAAATAAATAAATTTTTAATTTTTCCATTTTTTTTTTTTGAAAACATTTTAATTACACCACTGCTCCTTTTTTAATTTATTTCTTAAAGCCACTATCGTCGAAAGGTTCCATATCGACGTTATCGGCTGCGAGTTCATCGGGTGTTTCCTCCGGTTCATCCAGTCCCACTGGTACCACAACCAAACCCAAGTTACGTTGTAAAACTTCGACAAAGGCGCGTTTGGGCAGCGTTTCATCGACATCATGGAATCCGTTCCGTCGTACACCAAGCTTAGCGAAAATATTTTAAGTTTATAAGAAGACGTTTTTAAAAAAGTTTTAAACGAGTGGCCATTTAAAAGAAATTTTTTATTTTAATTAAAAGAAGAGGTAAATACTTAGAGCTTTTCTTTCACTTTCCACTTATATTTTTCTTTTATTATTTTATGTAAGTTATGATTTTTCTGTGGTCAAGAAGGCGGGCGGGGAGTGGTTAAGTAAAATAAGAACATATATATATATATACATATATATACAAATACATGTTTACACACTTCTATACGCAATATATATATATATACGTATATATATATATATATTACACAATATCGTATTCGTAATTAAAACAAAGAATTTTATGAGACATATATCTGTATTTATATAGATAAAAACAAATGTCACAAATGTATAAATTTTCTATTTGCAAAAAAGAACAAAAAAATTGTATGATATTCGATGGTCTTTTAATAAATTTTGTATATATTTTTTCATATTTTGAAAAAAAAAAAAAAAAAAATTGTGTTTTTAATTAACTTCATGTCACATGTGTTCAATTAAATTTATTTGTGTTGGCAACCGCTCGAAAGAAGATCTCGCAAGGTTTTCCAAGGAAAACCTTATTCGGTTCATTATTTTCGAATTTAGTAAACTTTGCCTAAGATTCCGATCCTTGGATTTGATTTCAGTTTCAATAACACGGTTATATGTTCATAAATATTCGTACAACACTTACAACTCAATATTGCCGAGCAATTTTTAATCACGGATCAAGTGCTTTATGTGTGCATGTATGTACATGGAGCACAACGTCCACTCTGTGTAGTATATACGGTATTCTTACAACACACCTTGGAAAAGGGAACAGGAAACAATGTCAAGATTTCACCGGCATTTTTAGTTTAACTTATAACGCCCGATAACAGGTCGAGCCTTACCCTTATGGGTGATACTGGTCAGAAAATGACAAATGTTAACTGCACGAAACTAAAGCGAATGCAGTCAGTCCGGTATTTGTTCCTTCTTCACTTTGCACTTTTTCTTTCACATCATTAAAATTATTCTTTTTCAGGGTTTCTAACAAAGCTTACGTATCTTTTCTTTTGCTCTTTTGTTTATCACGATTATACGTGAAGCGTTTCTTTCTTCTAGTTTTCGCTATAAAAGAAAATAAAGTAAAAAAAAAATACATAAGCAATCAAGAACAATAATTAATTTAAGAGTAATCGTAGTATCAGTAGGTTTTCAGTTATTAACCGTACTAAGGCTTATTTTCATTATTCTGTGCAAGCTGTTGTACGCATCACCGTAGCATGAGAGGTACAGTCATTATGTCATAATATTTGCAACGCCAGCCGAAGAAAGCTCCAGAGACGGCACAAAGTTATATACATTTTCTTGATCGGCATCAAATACTGAATTGATTTAAGCATGTCCGTCTGTCTGCCTGTTGCAAACACTCTCCTGACACATTGAAAATGGGCCAAATCGGTCGAAAGACCGAAGCGTACAGTACCACGTAAGCTGAGAACACCCCCGTTTTTCAAACAGCATAACAGCAAAACTTGTGAAGTGCATGGTTTGCTTTACGCTTGATCTACAGACTCACTTGGGATTACTTGAGATGACTATAAGTGCACTCGTCTAAAACATGTATTCGTTGTTGCGGTCCATCTAGAAAATATATGATCACATATCCATCGTACGCTAAAAGGAAAGACTCCTGATTAATACGATACCATAACTTACAGTTGTGGCAAAGCAAGAGCAATAAAAACAAAAAACATTTCTTTTCATGTATTTGAGAGACGTTTTCCAATAGTCTGGATTATTCATCGTCATCAGATGCGTAAGATTTTCCGAAGAGACAATTGAACATTTTTAGCATCTGATCCTCTTCGACTTTAATCGCGAGTGGAATGGGATCTAAGGAAAGGGGATTACCAAGGTTGTGTACGCATGATTTCAAAATTGAAGAAGGGCCGTTTTAAGTTCGCCTACATGTACCGCTCTGCTCGAGCTGTCGATTGCGACGACAGACTCGCACCTGGAGAAGTTTTCAATAGGAAATCGTGTTGCTTTTCTTCAAAATGAATCAAACGAAGTAGAGATTAAACATGGAGATCTTAGACGACGCGCATAAGCCAAGGTAAAAATGCCAACACTTGTGTTTGATGAGAAGAGGATGTTCGAATAGGAAAAGGAATAAATCAACTCAAAAACTTCTAATAATCCAATTGCATCGAATACGTGAGACGGACACTGCAGACTTAAAAGAAGCCTCATTAAGAAGGTTCGGCTGCGTGCCTTCGTTGGGCCGCATATCACGGCATCTCGTATGAGAGGTTTCAGGATAACAATATCCGGCCCGAAATCTTCGCTAGCAGCGATGAAAAGCGATATTGTCGTCTAGCCATTGTTGACCAGGCAACACTAGCAAATCGATCAGACAGTCAAGCAAGTGCCGGTGATGATTTCTATTTGCTTCTATAAAATTACTCTTAGCAACGAGGCCACGTGTTGATTCCCGTTAACCGACAGTAGTTATCTAAGTATTAAGAGCATGCCAACCGTTATCCCCTAATGTTATCCGATTCTTTTTGAGTCAAACCGAAACAACCGCAATAGTTGGAATTAACCCAAGAACACCACGCAAACAGGAGAAGATAAAAATTTCAATAAGCGGTGCCGTTTGGTGAAAAGCACATTACTTACCGTACAATACGAGCCGGAAATTTCAATACTATCGATGTCTATCGATCAGATATAGTAAAGTAGAGGCACGTTTTTTTTTTTTCTTTTTGCAATAAAACTGTAAAGAAAATCAAATGAAATAAAGTAGAATTTAACGAGTAAACAAAAAAAAAAAAAAAAAAAAAAAAAAATGAAAGCAAAAAAAAAAAAAATAATTGAAAAGAAAGTAGTAAATAGAATTTTATAATTTATAATATATTTAAAAAATTCATTACAATTTATTGAAAATATATATAAATAAAAACTTTTTACATTAATAAAAAAAAAAAAATACATATATATATAATATATATATATATATATATATATATATAATATATATATATATATATATATATATGCATATACATACATAATATATAATATAAAAATAGAGGTTAATAATTAAAATAAAATATGTCTGTAAATATATTTTATGAAAAATTGTGTATACTTCATATGTTAATAAAATGCATTATAAATTTTCTCTCACATTTAAATTTTATTATAATTCTTTTTCTTGTTTGTTATTATTTGTTAATAATTGTTTTTTTTTTTTTTTTTTTTTTTAATATATATTTTAATAATCATTCATTCATTTCTTTTACACGTGACATAATGTATTTCTTTTTTTAATATTATTTTTATATTATTATTAATTTTATTAATTTTTTTTGTGTTTTTTTTTTTTTTGTTTTTATTTGTTTAAAGTTTCATCAGACATAATAAAGATATTAATAATGTAATGTAGTAGAGTTATATAATTTTTGTTTTTAATGTAAACTTATCAGCTAAAACACACATTTATAAGATTATTAATATAGATTTATTATTAAGATTTTTTTTTTTTTTGTTTTTTTCTAATACACTTGTATAAACATTTATGAAAAAACAAAACATAAATTGTTTTTTGTTGTTTTCTTAAAAAATGCTTCTAAAAATTTTTAAATAGATATTTTTATTGTTGCTGTTCAATTTGGGTTCAGATTTCTATATATATATATATATATATATGTATATATAAATATATAGATATATGTATATATATAAATAAATGTGAGCATATGTATATACACACATATATATGACATATATATATACATATGCACATGTATATAGTGTACATATACATATGCATATATATATAATATATGTACATGCTTTATATGCTGTATATATATATATATATATACATACATACATATATAGCAATATATTTATATATATATATAAATATATATATGTATATGTTTTATGTAGTGTTAGTAATTCCAAGGGTTTCTTTTCGTTCATTTGTCCATTACGTTATTATTGTAGCTTTCTTCTTTTTTTTTAATTTATAATACTGAAAATACGACTAGACATTTATGTATAAATATAGATATTTTTATTTTTGTTTCTATTTTTTTTTTAATTTTTTTTAATTTTTTTCTTTCTTTCTATGTGTTTTTATACTTCTCGTGGGGTTAATTTTTAATGTTATTATTGTGTAAAAAAAAAATAAAAATGATTTTTTCAACTACATATGTTTACATATATATATATAAAAGAAAAAAAAATTGCATGTCACCTTAAACGAATACTTACACTTAAGAGATAAAAGAAAAAATCAATATCTTGTTATTTTGAACAAATCAATAGAAAATATTCACATGTCAAAGAATTGTTTAACCCATTAAATTCGACTTAAAACAAATCATTTAATCCATCCAAAGCCATCAACTAAATTATTTTTAATTATTTTTCATATAGCATACGCGACAAAAGAAAAAAAAAAGAAACGGAGAGTATAGAATTGACCTCGATTTGATCTCTGAATATAATTTCAGCTCATATTTTTCTGGCAAAAAGTCCTCACCCAATCATCAACTTATTGACAGGGAATATTGAGATTTCTACAAACTTGCTTATGATAGTCGTTATGCAAGATTTTCCTACTTTTCAATATTGGCTCTTCTTTCAAAGATCTATTCGGCAAAGCAAAAGAAAAGAAAAAAGGCAGTAAATACATGAATGTAAAGGAACGGCAGAATATCGTAATAGCGGTTACAATTTTGTAAATTTGAAATGACTTCACAGAAAGTGAAGGCAAAGAATTATCCCTACACTATACACTTGTGTGCTATGGGTAGGTATAACTAATTACTGGACGCGGATTGTTTGTAAAATTCAAGCAATTAAGTTCTAATGTGGCTTACGTATGCAAGGAGGCTTAACGAGAACACCGGTGACCTATTCTGTATTGGTAACAAACATCCAGTCATGCAAATACCGCACATCGTACACTTGGAAAAACTGTTCATTTGCAATTTCCAATATCAAAAGCATTCGATTTTCACTACATTGAGAAAGCGAAAGAATGGAACAAAAACGGCGGAAATTCACTTTTAAACGGCTTCGTAAGAACATGTTCGTCTTAAGCCAAATATGCTAAATTCATGCGTTCAGAGCATGAACATCAAATTCTAAACCCACCACCCGAGCGAGGAGTAAATTACGCTCATTGTTCCACTTGACAATATGATGCGCGTAAGATTTCAAGTTGAGTTCATCATAGTTGTCGTCTCTCCATCGATCTTAATTTACAAGAACATCGGTAACCGAAGAAAAACGGAACTACATCAGCCAGAGTGAAATTAAAAAAATGCCGCAATATTGCTTACAAAAACCAATTGCGATTAGCCAAAAAAAAGAAGAACAAGAGCAAGCAGAAAACCATAAAGAAAAGAATATTTCAAAATGTTGCCCTCAATAAAGTCCCAACTATAGCAAGCATTAGTTCAAACTCTGCCACACATTATTTTATGTTCAATGTGAAATTATGTTCAATTGATCAAGTGACACACCCACGGTTAGCAGAAATCTTTACAATTTCACTTCAATATTGTCCCTCCCTCAAGCGACCACATAAACTTCCTTCTTTTTGTAAGGCGCAAAACTTATAGAAACAAATTCATTTTTGTTTGTTTTTTTTTTTTTTCATTTTCTCTTTTTATAGCTGCATCGTAAAAGCGCCAAATATTAACTGCCATCGATCAAAAATGCTTTTTAAAATTTCTTTTCTGTTAACGTAGTGCCAATTGACATTGTCATGAACACAAGTGTCATATAAGTCGCTCTTATCAGAAGAAGGTACGTTTTGTGCAAAAATCGCATTGGCATAAAATCTTCGTAATATTCGCTTCATCGAACGTGATATGGAAGCTCAAGAAATTTAGAGAATATTGCTCAGAAGATTGCGAATTTATCGATTTGCATCGATTGCATTTTCCAAAGCATTCTTTAAGTTATTTAGCGTAGACTTACACCCAAGCGCGTACAAGATCGAGTAACATAACTTTAGGGGTTATGGGCATTAAAAATCATGTCGAAAAAGCTGATGATAACCTTTAGTGCAACATCATTTTCAGAAAAGAAGCTTACTATCACCGCATTCAGATGGCGCAATATGGGCAATTACGCCCCTGGGCACTAAGAGTTACATTGGATTGATATACCGCGCTTGTAAAATGACATTAGTTTGGCTTCTCTTTTTCGTTTCTTTTCGTGCCTGCAGCTAGCGTAATATGATCAAAGCCTAGGTAATGAACCTCGTTCTACTGGTTGAAGAGCTGTGGAAAGGATTGATTGTGAGCAGCATAACGACAACGATAATCGCAAGAAACCGTCAACCATGACTTAGATTTTTTCGATCCACTTTTAGCACGATATTTGTTTGTTTGTTGTTGACCTGCTTCGAATCGTCAGCATAAGAATACACCTCTTACACACGTACCCTTTAGTCTCCGTTTAGTCTCTTGCGTGTGGCTTTGCTCTCAAAGAGATTGAATTTTTTCGAAATAAGACAAAAGAGTCAGTTGGAAGATCATTTCAAATCCAAAGCCAATCGAATGATTCCAATTGACATTTCAACCACACCTACAAACTCTCTAATGTTTAATCAATGATCGGTGGGCGCAGGATACCTGGTTTTGATACTGATATTTTCATCGCTGATTAACGATAGAATGATGATGCTCCTTGCGGATACGGTTCGTCCTCGGCTGCTTTTCTCTTTGCATCACTACCAAACCTTTGTTTAAGCCTTTATCTCATCGCCAGAACACTTCTTTTACATTTTCAATGCATCTTCACGAGCATAATTCGCATTTTTTAAATACAACTCTTAATACAAATACCGTACAAAAAAAAAAAAGGGAAAAAAATTAATTTGCTTAATAAACGTTGGCTGTGTTTCTCAGTAATCCTTGTTTTCAGTCAATAGGAAACAAGGCTCTAACAATTATTTGTGGTGCTTTCCCGTGTTATAGACAAAAGCGGAAATAATTTTCTGTAACTAACCGAAGCAGCTAGCGACTGACGAAAAGTTAACCAACAATGCGTAGAACGTAGTTGGTATTGGTAACTTGCTCACTTAACCAGCGTATGTAAGCAAAGTACTTGCAAATGGAAAAGTGAGTCAACTGCAGAAAATTGAAACGTAATATTCGAACGGGCGAGATCAGCATAAGCATTGTAAATATAAATCCCTGTAAACGTTTTTCAAACCAATATCCTAAGAATAGTAAATAAAACCTAAGCCAAGAATGCCAGTACATTGCAGAGGTACGAACTTAATCTCAAAAGAGGTCGAATAGAAACGTAAAGGCTGGCACTACAAATGCTGTAACTTGCAATCCGTAAGAGATATTCATATGTACATGTGTAAAATGTAGAGAAGTAGAGAAGAGCAGTACAGAGCACAGAGCTCACACCGAACAGTGAGAGGAACTAATGATTATGGCAGAGAAACACAAACAAACCAATAGCCAGTCGTTAAGTGGAAGTCGTCGAATCAAGTTGCAAAGTCACTCAGTCGTTCAGTCGTTAAGCGAAAGTCGTCGAATAAAATTGTAAAATCGCACATTCGTTAAACCCCTTTTACGTATTTCTTTAATATTTTGATTTCTTGATGTTGCACTGCTTTTAAAGAGGCATTAGCATAATATCGGGAATTACAATAATAGAGATAATTAATAAACCATTTTTTGCATAGCGACCCATGAGAGCATGTCCCCTCTACGTATAACACAGTGATGGTCACACAAAATCAAAGATTAAAAGTGGAGCCGCAGACTGGAAAGTGTACGCCCGATTAATAAGTGTTGTGATAATTTGACGCACGCGTAAAAATTATCCGATCCAATCCATTCTCAACAGCATTTGTAATTTGCTCACAAGTATGTCACTGTGAGAAATTTCATCAGTGTTTCGGAAGTTGCGATCGGTAGAATAAAAAAAGAGCAACGCAAACAAACGGACAGACTTTTGTAAATCCATTGAGAAAATGATTTCGAATTAATTGATATAAGCATAGAAGGTGGGACCCTGCGGATATCGCTACTTTCCATCCATTTCTATATCGAAATAAAATAAAAAGCGCAAATTTCTTTCTCTCGTTTCTTTTGATTAAACGAATTTTTCAAAATCGTCATAACAATTACACGACCTAAGTCGTTTTCATTTAGCGTTCGCCCTTTGGTCATAAACGTATCAAACTTTTTCGAACATCGCGTCCCGTAGGTTAAAGAAAAGGATGTAGACAAACAGACAGATAGACAGGCATGTTTAATTACATTCATGATGAAATGATTACAAATTGATCGATATTTTTGCAAGGATTAGGTTTTAGGCAGTCCAGATTAGGTACACAATGACCGCGACTCATTGATGAGATATCAAAGTATATTCTTGGTGATCGTTATTTTCGAAAAGAGTATATAACGAACTCAACCTGAGGTCAAGTTGCTTCTGGAGAGTTAATATCAATATTTCTTCGTTTCATACTCGTTTCGACTTCATTTGTCCTTTGAGAATACCGCTAGAGCATCGAAAATTAATCGTAGGTTTTATTGCGCTAATTATAAACGATTATTAGGTTCAATCTTTTCTGTCAGAGAAAGCCAAATTCAACCAAACCCCAACAGTTAGATTTGTGTCCATTTCCATTACCTTACTGTTTTTGCTCTCGCTTACTAACTACACTGACGATAGTCATAACCATCTGACATTTGTCGCTTCTCGGGCCTTACATACGTGTAGCGCCAAATAATAAAAATTCGATCTAAACTGAAAGCAATATTTTTCTTATATGGACCGTTGTAACACCCACATGGATTTGAGATAGACTCACGTTTTATTGTACATAAGCTTTACTGTCCGTCTGTCGGTCTATCTGCCCATATAAAGCTTCCAATGACATCATCATATGCCAAGCAGATCTAATTTTTAATACTCTATGACGAAAAGTTGTCCTTAGTAAATCATCCGTACGGGTTTGGATTAAATAGATCTATTTTTTGGACCGTACCGCCTGTAGGGACTCTGATAAATACAAGCCCGTCTATGGCGAAAAGCGTTTAAGTTTTCTAAATTTAGATAACTTGGACGTCTAAGTATCCTCCTATAAGAAGATTTCATGAAAATTATGCATTCACATAAAAGTAATGCATAATTTTTCGTGCATTATTAATTAAGTGAAGTGGCGTAGAGGATCTAATGTTCGGCATTCCTGCTTCTGTGCTTATATTCTATTTGGATTTAAGCCTTTGCGCTCCTATATCCATGACTATGGGTCCACACTGTATTTCTTACGTCCGTTCTTCTACGTCAACCCGAGGTTGATATTTTATTATTTCAAAATATTACGTAAGGGATTAGTGGTAAATAAAAAACAAATGCCAGGGGGTGTGACGATTGTAACATTGCCAAAGAGATGTACGCAACAGCTGCCTCAAAAAATTGATGGCTTTTTATTGATTAACATTAAATAAGAGGAGAACGATTTAAATGGGCCTTCAAATTTGTCGAAGCCAGTCCTTGCACGCACCTTGGCGTTGAACAAGAGCTGCGGTATAATATAAACCGAGAACAACTTTGCTTTTAAAAAATTCAACGGATATAAAAGATGTGTTCAAAATATAAGGTGACTTTTCAAATTTCGTGGCCTGCGTACACTCGGCTTTCGACTTTTAATTGTATGTTGGTATGCATGTACCCAACAATTTTTAGTTTGCTTGTGACAGACATAAAGATTTGCTCGACGATATTTTTCTATGGATGAAAGAATCTGCATTAATTTTTTTATGAAAAATAGACCTAAGCGCCCCAACTCATTCAAAATGTTGACGATGGCGTTTACGTAGTCTACTTTGAGCAAAAAGAAAGAATGTTTATAAGTGGCACAAGCTCTTCGCAGAGAGTCGAGGAGTGTTTAATGACGATGCCTACCCTGGACGCCCTAGTACGTCTAAAACCGATGCAAGCGTTGTTGCAGTGAAGAAAGTTGTTAAGGAAAATCGTCGAATCATCATTAGGGAAATTGCTGAGGATGTCGGCGAGCCAGTTGCCTCATTCTATGCTATTTTTTTGGATATTTTGGGAATGAAATATGTGACAGCGGAGTTTGTTCCGACATTGCTAAATTTTGGTTTTATTTGTTTGTATTTTTCTGAGCAAAAACAGCACCGCATTCACGGCTCAGACGCCACACGACTTGGGCCCTTTCGACCTAGTCCCAAAACTGAAAAGACCCATAAAAGGGCGGAATTTTTCCACGTTAAAGGAGATAAAGACCGCATTGCCGAAAGAGCTGATGGCCGTACCAAAAAGCGCATATCACAAGTGCTGGCACAAGAGTATTATACCTAAGGGGAGTTACTTTGAGGAGTACAAAATAGATATTAATGAGCAAATAAATATTTTTCGGGAAAAATGACAAGTCACCTTTTTTTGAGCACACCTTGTATATTTCCGGTGGAAATTTTCACATATATTCTCCAGGTGGTCATACAGTACCGTTACAAAAATGGAAAAAGTCCGCCACATTCAAGTGAGTACAACGACCAGACTGGAAACTCCCTCCTTTTTTTTTTTTTAAGTTAAGTGCGATAGACATTAAAGATTTCGCTACAACATAATTTGCTTAGTTGTTTGAATGGATTTTATATAATTTTTGCGCGAGATTAATTCTAACTTCCAGGTCTTTCTTTTCTTTTTTTTTTAATTCTAATTTTGAAAACGTTTTAACCGAAGGACGAACAGACCTCATGGCGTTCAGAAAAGCTAATGAGTACACATTTTAAACCTTGCTAAAATGAAAAAAAAGGAAAAAAAAATTTTTTTAAACATACAAACATCCAAGCGAACACATCTTTAAAAGAAAATCACGAAAAACAAAATCAAGTCGATTACTAAAAAATAAAAGCTCATTGCGCATAATGTTACTTAAATTAAAAAAAAATAAAAAAAATTCACAACAACGTTATATACGTTACATGTATGTTATCATAGCTCATAATATATTTTATATTTAATTATTTATAGTATATTATTTCTTTGATCAAATATGAAATTTTTTTTGTTTCACTTGCAATGCTATATAATGATGAAAAATTACAATTTATTCATTAAAAGTATTATTTCAAGAAAAAAAAATCAACTAACATTTTATCGACTGCGTTATTACTAAATGAATGCATTTATCGGCATTTATATATATATATATATATATATATATATGTAGATGTATACTACTCCTAATTGATCGCCTAATTAGAAAGAAGTTAGTTATATATAATTTTTTCTTTATATGCAAATATATAAATTATATAAACGAGGCATACATGCATGCATATATGCGCACATCCATGCATACATGCACACGTATACATATATATATATATATATATATTTATTTATTTATTTATATATATATATATATGTCTCATTTTTCTTAATAGTTTTTTTTAATTTAACTGCAGCCGAAATATTTAAGGTTTTTTTCATATCATTTAAATATGACTGAGGGTGGAATTGATGTGTTGAAGTGTGTGTTTGTTGTATTTATAATTATTATAATTCTTTTTCAGTACCACTACACATACATATATTCAATATAATTTACTTTAAAAGCTTGTGTTCTTTTTTTTTTTCTCAAAGTATTTTAAGTTAAATTCTAAAAGATTTTTGTTTTTTTACACAAAACCAAAAAATCATATTAAATTAGACTAAAGTTAAATGTTTCTTTTGTAAATTTAATTTTAAATGTTAAATGTTAAGGTACAATTTTTAATTAAACGATTATGTCTTATTAAAAAAAAATTATGAATAATTTTTTCTATTTTATGAATATTTCTTTTATGTTAAAGTTTGTTGTTGATATATATATAATCAAAAATAAAAAAAATTATATATATATATATATATATGTATATATATACTTACATATATGCATATATATATATACATATATACATATATATATATATATATATATAAATACAAAAATTATTTTAAAAAACACAAAAGATGTTTCGTAGAGACAGTAGTGGTAATAAAAATTGTTTTTTCTTGTTTGTATACCGTAAAAAAGTTTTTATAGATTTGAACTCAATTGATTTTTTATTTTTAATAAACTTTTCTCATTTTATGCTTAAATGTAATATTTATTTATTTATTTATTTATATTGTATATATTAAACATATACACATATTGCAATATATATACATATACCTATACACATATATATCCATATATATGTAGGTATATATATATATATATATATATATATATTATTCTCTTTTATTTTTTGTGCAATTCGAGTAAAAAATTTGGCTTTTATTCTGTTTATTTAGTTAAAAAAAAACTGGGTTTAAAAAAAGTATTACAAATATTCGGTTTTTTTTTTCTCTTTTATTGTGATTTCATTTATAAGTGTATACACATGTATGTATGTATCAACACGTTGTTCATGTGCGCAGTCGTTTCTTAAAAGAAATTAATATTAACAAATTAGTTAATTATTTGTATAAAAATAAACAAAATGAAATATATTCGGTTTTCGCCGAATCCCTTTATACCCATTATTACAGATCGATTTTGGTACTGTTCTTGTTCTTTTTGATTTCTTTTTTTTTTTTGTTAAAAACGCATAAGCATTTCAGTCTACAAAGTGCCGGACTTTTTGCGATGCGAAGTATAACGAAGCTTTGCTTGTCGCTTTCATAGACCGCCGTCAACAGCCTACCGCCGCTATCGCTATTATTGCTAAAACAAAACACCATACTAAACGCATAACCTACCTACGTTAAGAATGTGCTGCAACGAGGCTCAGTGGAATCAATAAAGTTCCGACTAATTACTTGAGCATGTGAAAAAAAACGTTTGTTTTGCATCCATCGATATATCGCAACGCAGTAAAGACCTAAGATAGATTGCTAACGATTCTAATCGGCAAAGTCCGAAAAGAATCCCAATCGTTACGACTTAGTATTACTAGTTAACTGACATTAAATGAGAAACACGGCAACGCGATAAGCTGTTATGACGCAAATCTTGCCTTTTATTAGTAAAAATCCCGGACTTACCTCGTCTTGCTCTGCCCGGACAGTGCTTCCGACTTAATGACAGTTAATGACAGTGATAAAGAATTTTTGTCTCGTATATGGTTTTTATGAGAATAAGTTCATTATAATGCCAGTTTTTCAACGCAAGTGGAATTGAATTTTACAGACTTGCAGCATTACTTGTATGCAGTAATTTTTGTATATTGTCTTGTGAAACTGATATTACTACAGTTGCTCTTAATGCACGGAACTAACCCTACAAAATTTTAAAAGGTCATGGCTGAATTAAATATTAATTTAATTTAAATGCGAAAAGCCAGCCGCACTTCTTTTTAGATTCGCTTACTTAATACGAAACGATAGTACCATCCGCATTGATTTTTCATTTACCCAATATTTCAGTAAAAAGATTACAAAAAAAAAAAAAAAAACAATAAGAAAATAATATTTGGTAGTGACCGAATCTTCAACACCCGTCACCGTTATTTTAAACAAAAATAAAAAAAGGAAAGAACTTAACTTTCCTACTCCATAATATTGGGTGGACGCGGCTGATTTTTTCTATTTGTAGAATGAAAGTGGAGAAATTTATATGGTGTGTGTGTGTTGCCAGTAAAAAGCAAAAAGCAAGGAAAGCAAGGCGCATCCTTAGATCGGTTATTAGGGTCATTTCCAAATTCCTTTGAAAATTTGTAAGCGACAATGCGAATGGGAAACTGTTTACCATAGATACTACACAATTGAGCAGACGGACAGATGGACACACGAACACGCTTAGGTGCATTCCAAATTTGAAACTGATCAAGAATTTATATACTTGTTGAGCTATTTGAAGCTTGCTTCCTTGTTAAGGTATCGGAAAAAAAAATTAATTTGATGCCAACCTGCGCATAAGAATATTTCTGCCAAATTTGAAGTCAATGGCTTCATCTTTCGGCCAGGAGAGTGTTTACAACGCTATTACACTGAGAAACAGGTAGACAGGCGGACATGGTTAGCATTTGGTGCTCATCAAGAAAATGTATAAAACTTTGTGCGGCCTCTGAAGTTTCCTTCTACTGGTTTTGCAAATATTTTGACAAAATGAATGTATTCTCCGTCATCTTTCGGTGATGGGTTGGGAAAATGGTGGTTCCTGCATTCTTGCTACAAATATAACGAACAAAAAATTTGAACGAGCTTATAGTGCTTTTATAGAAGGAACGAAAATATAATTCATTTTCCTTTCGTTTTCTCTACACATTCTCATATCTTAACATTCGCTCATCAACAATAAGAGAGATGAATACTGAAAATGCGTTTTTGTTCAAGTATTGAAGTCGTACATATATATTTCGTATTTCGAATTCCATACATGCATAGTTCTTGTGCAGAGATTTTCACATTTGGAAAAACATCAACTCGCATATGCTCAAAGAGTAACATAGGTAAATAGTAAAAATACTCAAAGAGCGCGACACTTGAACTTATAATCATTACATTCATCGATCATTGTTTTTGAATCGACTTGGCTGACCTATTAACATGACGACTAAAAAGAAATCTCTGATAATAAATTTTTGTTCCTTTTTTTTCTTTTTTAGATAAGGAAAATTGGTACTACTATATACGATCTCCGATTTGTATTGCTTTGCGTTACGAACCTTTGAAAAAGCTAATTCTAGAATCATGCTCTTATAATGGGTATAAACGGGCATATAAACTATCTTCAAATACATATATATAAATATTGTAAAAGTAATTATGCTTACACTGATACGGCTTAGAGAACTATCATCTTAGGGGAAATAATTATTTTTCACATAAAAATAATACATAAACGTAATACATATGCGTAAATATAAATACATATATATATATAAATATATATATATATATATATATATATATATATATATATATATATATATATATATATATATATATATATGTAAATATATTTTGCCATCTACATAGCATATATTACATACATATTTATATTTACATAAATATATATATTTATATACATATATATATATGTATATATATATATATATATGCATGTATATATATATGATTTATATCTTTGGTATTTTGTAAAAGAAGAGAAGCAAAAAGTTTTTAAAAAAGTGAAAAAAAAGAAAAAGAAAACTAAAAAGTATGAGAATAGTACACAATACAAGAAGTATAACATAATCTTCACAGTTATAGTTCGTTAGATGCATCAAAAAAAAAAAAAAAAAAAAAATTCGTTATATGTATATACATTATTCTTATTATGGTTTATTTTCAAAACTTTTTGTTCAAAAACACATTCATTTCTCCAAGACTCTCGCTCCTTCCCTTCCCTTCCCTCCCCCAACCATCACCCTTTTTCATACGCTCTTTCAAATTAATACACGCACGCATTTTCTTCTTCTTTCTCTCCCCTTTATGCGTATTATTGTTGCCAGATGAATTCATTATACTATTGATAGCTGTATTAGTTGATCTTTTTCATTGCTTTCGATACAAATATTTCCGCGAGAGAATTATAATTTCAAACGAAAACAGCAAACAATAGGAAGATATTATTATTTAATTATTTTAGAGCCAAGGAGCCATAGAGCCACAGAGCCATAGAGCCATAGAGAATCTTAGACGATATATATATCGTATGGGAACTTTTGATACTTGTGATCGAAACTATTTACATCCGCCATTTTTCTGATATCCACCACCCAGAATAGACATTCAAGCTAAATTTCAAATCAATAATGTTTATAAGTCATATATATATTAATGTGAGTAAATAACGAAATTTGTGAATTTCTCTATTTTATATACCCATCCCTAAGGAATGCGGGATATTGTGGTTTTTAGAGATCCCATAAAGTGTATATATATACATATATGATTTCTTGATCAGCATTAAATTTTCAATTGATTCAAGCATGTCCGTTTGTGCATCTGTCCGCCTGTGGAATGTCTGCTGTAAGCACACGTTTGGCAAAAAATATGAAGCTTTTAGCTTCAAATCTGGCAAAAACATTAGAAATTCTTGCATACCTGGTGGTATTGACAATGAATCAAGCGAAGGGCCAAGCGGCACGCCTACAATGCCGTATGAACTAAGAATATCTCTGCTTTCTGAATTTTTTGCTCATTACTCATCTAAATTACAGAGAGAGGAGAGAGGAGGATGAAACTTTTCACGATTTATTCAGCATAAATCGATGTAACCAACCACACCCACCCAATATTATCATCTCTTAAGATCGGTTAAGGATAAATCAATCATTGTAGCAAGTAAAATAATAGAATAATGAAAAAGCGAAGAAAAATAATTAAGAGAATTATATTCGGTCGTGACCGAATCTTTTATACCTTTACGCTAGAAAAATCTATAAAAAAAAAACAAAAACTACTATAGGACAGCCGTAGGTACTATAAGATAGCCAACGGAACATGTGTGCAAACTTTTGTAATTTTATTTGCTGCAATGCTTATGAGTAATGAGAAAGAAATTCTTTGTTTTTTGCTAAGCAGCGGTGTTTCCAGTTTATGTGGCAATGTAGACGTGTCCTTCAACCGATTTGGCTTAATTTCAATGTCAATCTGCGTTCCAATATTTTCGCCAAATCTAAAGCTAATAGTTTCATCCTTACGACCAGGAGAATGCTTGCAACAGACGGTGCACAGATGGACGGACCACCAGACAGACAGACGCATATGCTTAATTCGATTTAGGATTTGATGCTGATCAAGAATATATATATTTTGTGGAGTCTCTGACACTTCCTTCTGGACGTTGCAAACGTGTTGACAAATGTTGAATATACCCCTAATCCTTCGGTGATGGGTATAAAAGTATTTATCACAAAAGTTCAGTGAAAAATTTAAAAATACATTATTTGTTTTATAGAAAAGAAGTAAGTTACGTTCTTGGCACGAATCTGATACCTAACTACCTAAGAGATCGTCGAGATGTAATGCAAACAAAAATGTAGAATTAAATTTGCAAAGAAAATATCAAGTTTACGGGAAATGAATTGAAAAAAATTATACAAACTGCACACGAGTGCGTTATTAGTAAATTGAGGAGTGATGTTAAAGTGTGTCCATCCGTCAGTATGTTCAGCAATCATGTGACGGGCCATGAACAAAAAATTTCTTAACTAAACAATTGTTTTACGGAAAGAGCAGAAGGGCTTGCCAGTGCATGTCTACATTAAACCGAAACATTCATTCGAAAATGGTCAGCCTTCGCAAGCAACGTTGCTTCGACTTGAATGCTGCATAGGAGAAAGAATGAATGCAAACATCGCAACCTTATCTTCCAATACTACCATTATTTGAAACAAAGTGGTAGAAAGCCTGTCACACGGCGGTAGAGCAGACGATAATCGGCAAATTCGATTAGTCCAAGCTTATCGAAGATTCTCACTCGCTGAAAAGCGAAATGAACTCAAACTCTACAAGACAATTGTCCAGCTCATAAAGCTGGTTGCTCACACATTCTTTTCTGTATTCGCTTGATTTTCTTTCACATACCCCTATTTTCAACTATTGCTCGTTCCGAAGCTTAAAACATGAAACGGATTCATGAACGCTGGTACGTCGTAGAAACTGAAAGGATAGGATAAGAAATGCTAAGCTTCCAGTTACGGCCATCGCATAACAATCGCTATTGACGTACGGTCTACCGCACTGAGCATTGCACCCGTCTATCCCGACTTGATAGTCGACCTTCAGTGCTTGGCCATGCCAATGTAGCCAAGGGAATATTTTTTACCCTATCAAACAACTGTTGGAACGCAACGAAATTGATTCGTTTGAATTGGGGCGCAATATTACCGGCGATGAAGAATGATTCGAAACGGAACAACGATGAAAAAGAAAGGTGAACCACCGCAAACGACTTCAAAGTCAAGATTAAGGCCTCATAAGTATATGCTTGATGATAGTGTCCTACTGTTAGCAATTAACTGGAGTGGAGCAACCGATTGAAAAGAAAAGCGACCAGACATCATCAATACAAGGGGAATTGTCTTCTATTATGAAAACGTCCTTGATATCCTGACAAGAATGCATTTAATGTGTACCACACCTCCACTCCCCATCCAACTACCACTGTTTATTTCGCTCTTTGCTGAACTCTCTCAATGACATCAAACAGTGCAGAATCAGTGTTCGCTCAGAAATCCCATAAGTTCTCCAACGACTATCATATACTAGATACCTGTGATAATAAAATATTTTTAATTTTCCACTTTCGTCTGCCAAAGATAGGCTGGCTATATAAGGACTTTTCCCAAACATTTTACAAAAGGCATGTGTGCGCATCAAAGCTCCTATAGAATATTCTTCATCTTCAGCGTAAGAAATCCCCTTAACTATCCATTCATGTTTTGTCGAAATTTGGCGTAAAGTACACACAGTTTTAGTTCAAGTCCTTAAATAGGATTCGAAATCGCCCAAGTCGACTAATATCCATCTGGCTGCTGGTGATTCTTACGGAATTACAAATAGTTGGGTTAAAAAAAAAAGAAAAAAAATTCAAGCCTGAAGCAAAACAAAAATGAATGAAAGAAAAAATGCATATCAGCGAACTGCACAAATATGCTCCAGATTGTAATTATCCGTGATCCGTCTTAAGGGGAACATAATAATATTCCTGCGGAGTCTGTATTTTGTTTTTAAAAGCGAAACGAAAGAAAAATATCGAAACAGTCGAACTTTTGAAAATATTGAACATATGCGGAGAGCAAGCAAATAATGCATCGAAAAAAAGTGGTTAAAAAGTGATATGACTGTGAAAAAGAAAAAACAAAAAAAAAAAGAAGCGCAAATCTATAAGTACAGAGCGGGAAGACGGGGGTAAGGGGTTTCTTTTGGTCTTTTTGTTTTTCAATTAATTCGCATAAGCCACTCAAATTGTCTACTACTTTACTACTACTAAGTATTATTTATTATACAAACAAGTATTAAATACATATTTTATTGTTGTTGGGGGATCGATTGTTCTTTGAATTCTCTCAAAATTTTGCTAAAATTTATTTTTAATTTTCTTCAATGGATAACATGGCCGATTTTTAGTTTTTCTTTTTTAACGTTTTCTAACCAACAAATACATATACAACTATAATGCGTACAATTATAAAAACATATTACGTTCTTTTTTCTTTTTTTTTTTTCTTTTTTGTTTGAATTAATTTCTTTTTAGTTTATTTTTTTTTTTTTTTATTTATTAAATGTGAATAAGAGAAGAGAATTACTTTGAAGCACATTTTTGCCTTTTACAGTTTTTTTATTTTTTTTTTTTTTTATTTACTTCTTTTTGTTATCATTTTTATTATTGCTGTCAACATTGTATGGTGATTTTGTGAATTTTCCTACGCTTATTCTATAAAAAAAAAAAAAACTACTACTAATTGATTTTTTCTTTTTACCTTTAGTTGCTATTTTTTAAAGTTAATTTTTTTTAAGAAGAGTTGATTTCGCATAAAATTTGAGATAAATAAACGGTTCTTTTATGGGAGGAATTTGATTGCACTTTCAAAGTTTACATGATTTCATGAGAAAACGAATCTTATAAAAAAAGAAAAATGAAATCGTTGGACTTACGGAAAGCATTAAGTCAATGATCTAAGACAAAAACGACTTTAAAGAAAATTAAGGAAATAATAGAATGACACTTCAATAGGTAACCTTGCAAACTGGTAGAAGAGATCCAGCCAGATTGTGTAAATTTACCATCACATAGACCTCTAAGATCCTTCTCATGCATGCACATATAGATATATATATCTCTATATATATATATATGTATATGTATACGTATACATCGTGGCTTTTCATTTGATGGCTTCGCGCATTAAACAAAAATGCCGTATTTAGTTAAGCCAACAGGACGAACATTTACATAAAGTATGATTATATTTACATATATTTTCTGCAAATTGATGAGTTATCTGTGCCAGCGCCGATAGATGTTGAATTGATCTAAGATGAGGGAATACAAATGTCAATACAATGTGCTTTCTTATATAAAAACAAGTCGGACAATCACAGTCGACGAAAAATTGGAATTATTGGAAATAAAGTTCGTTAAGAGACCCACTTCTTCTTCACTAATGGCAAATCCCATTTTAGAGAATAATTTCGTATCAATATCTACCTATAGACTCACTAATACAGGGCAAGATAATTACAGGCAGCCAAGAAACTGCAAGATCTGGAGCCAAGTAACGGGACTCGATATCGAGTAAACTTGATCGTAATTTTCTCATTTCGAGTAGCGAACGAAAATTATCTCGAGCACAGTGATGCTGTCGAGTACCGCATTCGAAGGGAAAATTAATCAAAATATTGCTACGAAATACACATATCTGCTACAGCTAAGGGATATGAAGATGATCGAATCTCATCAATGTGTTGGCACAAGCATATGATTATTTGCGATGAGATGATGGTTATACTAAAGAATATCTAGCAAATAGTGCCAGGAAGTGCTCAGTCGTGGTAGCTTAATCTACATATATATGGGAAATCATTTACTTGGATTATTGTTTAGCTTATTTATTTGCTTTCTTCTTCTTCTTCTTCTTCTTGTCGTTTATTTGAATTGGTATTGTTATTGATACACTAATGCTATCATTAATACTCCATTGTCATTGTCTATCTTTCAATTAGCACGCAATCGAATTGTGGAAACTCAAGGATCAAACGATACTACCTATCGAACATGATTGTCGAACTGAGTACGGTCTGATTACGGCCTTCTTCTACACTTTTCCTATTACGGTGATTCTATGGAGCGACCGAAACGGTATTTGTTCCATCAAGTGATAACCAGAAGCCGCCCTTCGCCCTTCGAAAAGTTTCATAGTGGCAGGAGTCATGCCCAGATTACAAGTATGGCGGCTAGAGGTGTATATCCGTAATCAAATAAAATGTCATAAACTTCGCCTCCGACTTTAAGCAAACACTCAATTGAAGCCTATGGATGCTTTCGTTAGGGTTCGTCGCTTAGCGATAAACGTGTCATTGTTTCCCATTCTTCAGTTTATTCGCATTTTTCAACCATTTGCGAATGTCGTTTGTCCGACCCTAAATTTTATTTTAACTTTGATGAAATGTCTTAAATTTCCAGGGGCTGATTAGTAACGCCAATGAAACTTTGCATTGGCCAGTGTAAGAAAAATATTAAGATAAGGCAGCTTTTTTCTTTATGACGGTGTCTTACGAAAATCGAAACAAGATTAGTAATCACTATAATCTTCCCGCCACTTTTCACCGATTTTTTGTTGTGAAGTTCTAAGTTTGCTTGCAAAACCGCAATGCCAAAGCAAAGCAAAAACTGCCGGTTTAAAAACGTCTTCGTGTTGCACATAATTTCCAGTTCGCCCGCCCTTCAATAAGACAGCGTAACAGCGTGTCATCGACTGTTATATCTTAATTTTCAAAAACAAAAAAAAAAAAAGAAAATGATTTAATATTTTATTACAAAACAGTCAAATGTCGCATTATTTTTTTTAGAAACATTCCTTTAATTTTTTCATTATATCAGGGTATTCGGTAGACCCTTTGTAGTTGCAGATAAGAAAAATTTCCAATATATATATGATTTTTTTGCATTCATCGGAATGATTTACTGTTTTGGTCGGCAGCGATTTTGTTTACAAGAATTTGAAACTAAAATTAATTGTAAAAATATTCAAAAGGTTTACCCACTCGGGTAACCCACTATTTCTTGCTTAGTAAAAGAATGTGAAGAGAAAGCCTTAAGCCGGAAGGGACCTTTGCACTGCAAGGTAAGTTGAAAATCTTTTCGATCACAATTTCCGATGATGAGAAGAACTTGAGATAATATTTTTTTTTTTTTATAAAAATTATGTAAAATTGGTTTTGCTTTTGATATCATTTAAAGATCACGTTATATACAAAAGCTTTTTAGACATAAAATAATATACGATACCATTGTCGAGTATTGAAAGCATGCTTTTCAAAAATAGTAAAGCTTTCCCGGCGATTATTTTTAAAATTAATTAAAATCACTTCTTATAAACAACTCGGTTACCTTATTATATATAAAGAAAAACTTTTTGTACTGAGGTAGAGAAAACTTAATCAAACTAAAAATTCTAATTAACGTTGCCAGGCTAGATATAAAAAATTACTGAAGATTTGATGTCTAAATTGAGTGCAATTGGTCCACAGTTTCTTTATTATTATTATTATTATAATTATTATTGATTTATTTTTTTATTATCACTTTCTTTTTGTTTTTTTAACTTTATAGCGATAAAGTTTTCTTTTTTATTCTCGATTATTCTCGATTTAAAAAAGCTCCAAAAAAATCAAGTAAAAATTTAACATAATAAAAAATAAAAATAAAAGAAATATTAAAGAAAGAAAAAAAAACATTTTTAACTTACTCTTCTATAAAATAGATAATAAAATTCTCATCTTTTGCGCTCAAAACTAGGCGTCTTCTTATTACATTTCTAAAAACGAGAAAAACATTTCAAAACGTGTTTTACACCGGCCTCTGGAGGATAGAATATTGGCTTCATAATTCCAAGAATGCTTATCGCAGAAAGTACATATATACTTAGGATGCATCTTTGCCTTGACCTGCCTTTGTCTGCTGGAATCACAAAAACGATATAGGAAATAGATATGTGAGTGGAAAAGTCTTCAAATTGCTTGAGATCAGCAAGATTCGCGAAACCTAGATGCTAGTAAACTTCTGTTCAACTATAATTTAAAAAAAAAAAAAAAAGTAATAAATATACAAACTATTTTCATCATTGGTAAATTTCATAAAGCTCAGTAGGTCAACAAAAAAAAAAAAAAAAAAAAAATTGGCAAAATACCAGAAAATTTGTTGTTTAGCAACAGTACAAAAAGTTCTTCAATAAAAGAAAATATAAATAAAATTTAATATCAAATTATTAGAAAAAAAAAAAAAAAAAACACTCAACTAATCATGCATTCATCGGGCAACAACACTTAACATAAATTCTGAAAATATATTTTCATTAATAGATACCAGACATATAGACTTGCACAACGGAAGAAAATAAACATATTTTGTGTGCGAGTAAAACAAAAAAAAAAAAAATTTTGCAATAATTGTAATAATAATAATAATAATAATAATAATAATATATTACAAAATATTATCTATATATATATATGTATGTATGTATGTATGTATATATAGTTGTAGATATATTGATATATGGATATATCGATTAATCATAGGATCGTTGCTTAATACCACGCACAAGCAATTGAAGATACACTGATTTGCTCGCGATCACAGTTCTTTAAATATGAGTATTTTAACGACTCCTTCATTTCTTACAATTATTCGCTTTTAAAATGTGGGTTCAAACATTGACAAAAAGACAACAAGACCTAGACCTTATTATATAAACCAATTAAAATCTATAATATGACAACATGTGGCCATAACCCTCAAAATCGACTGCGGGGCAAAACTCCTGCCGAAGGAAGCTCAATAGAATATTCTGCTTTAGGCAGAATACACCGCCGTCACTATCTTCGAGAATGTGGGTGTCGTTAACACTAGATTGCCCGGCGTTGGGTGCATAGCTTTTTTGCCTGAAATAAGTGAATTTGACTCAAAGATCAGAATTGAAGATTTTTGAAGTTGCCTTCAAAACAAAAGTGGTTTTTCAAATTTCGCTTGATTTTCGATTTATTTATTTTTTTAATTTTTTTTGTTATGTTGGTACACATGTCCTCAACATATGTGGACATTATCTGCCATTTTGCATTTTTAGTTTGTTTTTGACAGATATAAAGATTAGACGTATTTTGAAACTTGGCGGGTTTTTGCTATCAAAAAAGATGGAACAAAGAATCTGCGTTAAATTTTTTGTGAAAAATATAACTAAGCGTCCCGACTCATTTAAAATGTTGGCGATGGCATTTCAGAGAGTCGAGAAGATTTTAATGACGATACCTGCCCTGGACGCCGTAGCACGTCAACCTGTTAAAGAAAATCGTCGAGTCATCATTAGGGAAATTGCCGAGGATTTCGCCATTCCGGTTGGCTCATGAAACATGTGACAGCGAAGCTTGCCCCGAATTTGTTGAATTTGGATTTTTCTTGTTTGTATTTTTTGGCCAAAAACAGCACCGTATTCATAGCTCAGTCACCACCGGACTTGGGCCCTTGCAACTTTTTCCTATTCCCAAAACTGAAAAGACCCGTAGAAGGGCGGAATTTTGCCACGATTAGGGAAATAACGACCGCATCGCCACAAGAGCTGAAGGCCACACCAAAAAACGCGTATCAGAATTGCTGGCACATGCGTATTATAGCTAAGGGAGTTTGAAAGCTGACAGTTTAGGGTTAGCTTAAAAATGGAGCAACTTATTTTCATTGTTGAACAATATTTCAGAAATTATAAAAGCGTCTCAGCCACAGTCGGAATGCCGCTGAGGGTTTAATGTGGGTACACTGCCGAGAAGGTGCCCGATAGCACACGGAGTGCGAAACACTCAAACGCTTCGATGTTAATAATGCCCGCAACATACGGTGCCAACGTCGTTGCACTCGTTGCCGTGAGGAAGATTAGGTTCACGAGTATCAGACGAGATACGTTACGGTCGCTTCTCCTCTCTGGTGAAAGCGAGACACTATCTAAAATCTCTACCTTTATAATAGTCATGATAGACTAAAGTAATTCTGAATCGATTGGTATAATAAGAGCTCGCTCTAACTCAAAACGAGCGTTTAAGCAAACTTATTATTATTAATTTAGTCAGAGAGAGAATAAATTCGAAGCACTAGCATCTAAGACTATCGACTTTATTGCAAACTCGACCGCATTTGAGATTTGAGCCCACGACCAATGCATTGATTAGCTTAGAAGCGATCCTCATTCTTAGAAATTGTTTTCGAAACATTTAAACTTTCGGTTTAATTGTGTGCGTAAGAGTGAATGAAAAATTATTGCGTAATAGAATATTTTAAATCATACAAATTTCAAATTGAATTGAATCAAATATTGATATGAAGGCGTATTGTGCCCGCTCTTAATGATGACGGTTAGTGATCAATTAAGAACTGATTTAAGTCAAGTTTCGCTTCTCCATCTCGGCTTTTTTTCAGCAAGCATTAGAATTTCTACTGCAGTTAACCTAGAGCACACGGCGAAAGGAAGCAACCATCAAATCAATTTACATAATGGAGTAATCTTTAGACGAATCAAGGCTGCGTATACTTTGTGGACTGCTTATGGAAGCATTGGCCGAGAGGGAAATATTGGGGTCTTTACTATTTTTTTTTTTTTACATTTTATTTTACATTTTATTTTAGTCGCTTTTGTTTATATTTAATTTAAGAAACTGTGTACGACATGATGTAAAGAATTAACGAGTTTAGGAGTAAGGATTCTCTTTCACAACTTAGAAAATTTTTTTTGCAACAAAAGAAATACTGTTTGTTAAAACGTTTATCAGTAAAAAGCTGTAAAGTATGCAGTATGTTAGGGCGGCCATTACTAACGAAATTAAGCGTTTTTTTCTTTTTTCAATATTTAATTACAAAATCCTTACTTCCCGTCGATACATCTATATATATATATACCCACATATCTATATGTCTATACATCTATATATCTATATATACATATATATATATATATTTATATATGTATATATTAGTGAAGACAAAAAAATATATATATAATTAGTATATAAATAAAAAAAAATTGGATTTTAAAAGGCAATAAGAGATTTTTTAATTAAATATAGGTAGCTATATGTAATATTTAGAACATACGTCCAAAAATGCACCTAATTATATACTTAGAAAAACTTAAAAAGATAATAATAGTAATAATAATAATTAGAATAATGATGAAATTTATTGTTTAATTTAAAAATAAAAATTAAACATATCGACTAACCTTGAAGTCTCAAATCCGTTTGATCCTTACTATGATGGACTTTGTAGCTTGTCTGTATAAATATTTTTGTTTATCTTGTTTTATGCGAGGAGTAGTTTTTTTTTTTTTCCTTTTTTTTTTTTTTCTTTTTAAATTATGCTTTTTATACTCTTTGTCAAATGTAAACTCAAACTTGAAGTTTAGTTGCCAACGGAAAAAAATAAAACCGCTTCACGTTACGTTGAAAACTGATTTCGTTCTAAACATATACACATACACACACTTTTTTTTTTTTTTTAATATATATAAGAATACTTGCTAATGTTGGCATTTGTTAGGAGCATATTTCAGCTAAATAATAAGAATAATAAATTTGCTTCATTTAATGTTGTTTACTTGGATTTACTTTTTGAGTTGTTATCCGATTCTAAACCTCTATTAATTCATATCAACCATCCACCAAAACCGGTGATGGAGGTATATCCTCCAATCAGTTATACATGAAATTTGCAGCATCACATAAAACATCACTATCCTCGTCAAATTTACCATTCATAGTGTACGCTGAATCGGTACCGTATGACCATTCCTTTTTAATGTAATCTCCATCGGTTGTTATCGATGAAGTACTATTATTTAAACCTGTCAATGAGCTATGATCTAATTTGAAATCATCATCATCGGCGTACAATTGTGAGGGTATACCATCCGGTATAGAGTGATGATCCAAGAGATAACCATACGTTGGTAATGAATGACTTAAATCGACGTGATGCTCTAAATCGTGTTCAAAATTAGACATACGATACCGTGAACTGGGCGGTGATTGTGGTGAGTTGGGTGTTGGTGAATCATCGAATATGGCTTCCTCTTTGATAAGCATTTCATTTGAATTATCACCGGATGAATATAAATTCGGTTCAACTTTGATGGCTGTCAGTGCCAAGGACGGGGAGGTTTTTTCATCGACTACGACATCATCGTCGTCATCGAAATTGCGCCCTTTATGGGAACGATGTAAATTTACTCTATGCTCGTTTATGTGGTCATCGTCATCATCATCGTCATCTAAATCGGCTAGATGGCGACGTCGGTGGTGGTTTCGGTGGTTATTTCGTTGATACGAACGTTGGTGGTTCTGGGTTTGGTTCTGGTTATTACTGTTATTGCTGTTATTAAGGTTTATGGGCTGCTGCTGTTGTTGTTGTTGTTGTTGTTGCGAGTTGTGAGTACTACGTATAATTGTTGAGGATCCAAATGCTGCGGCTGAAGTCAATGATAGGGGTACGGAGCCCAATTTATTAACTAAAACGGTTGAGGAACTCGAGGCCACCGCGATTTTTGGTGAAGGTGGAGTGCCTAATAACAATAATAATGATAATAATAATAAAAAAACATCTTGAAATAGATTAATATCGAATAAATTGCAGGAGAATCTTTAATCCCTTAAGTTGTGCGTTCAGTAACGTGAACAACAGCAACTTGGGCCTCATGTTTACGAAATTTTTCTTAAAACTATCATAGTGCGAAAAGTTAATTTCGATACAACTTGCTTACTCACCGATATGCTGCACTACCGAAGATGATAAAGTGGTGCAGGACGACACACCATTGGTCGAATGTATTATCGGAGTCTTACGCATCAGTTGCTGCTGCAATGCACTGTTACTGCTATTGTTACTATTTTGACGTATAACTTGAGCATGATTTTGCTGATGTTGTTGTTGCTGGTGACCATCTTGATCTGTTTGCATGTAATTGTTGATAACTATAGTACGTGTCGGTGTACCCAACATTAAATGTGGTTGCTCTTGTTGCAGCTTTTGTTGCTCATTCGATGAGTTACTTGACGATTCAGAAAGGGAATCATCTACAACATTTCTTCCGACATTAGGTGTAGTTAGAAATTGTTGAGCCAAACTATGACCATCACTCATGGTGGAATTATCATCATCATCGTCATCATCCCGATTATTATTGTCGCGTCCGTCATCAATATTACCGCCACCATGGCCATCATGCTTTATATCAAGCTCCATTAATGATTGTGGATTTTGTAAAACACTGCGTCCACTGTGACTGCGTAGCTTTGAAGTCGAGTGATGTTCAACTTTGTGTACGGTGGATGATGTTGGCGAATTTTGGGCACTCGTACCGCCGGAACTTGTACTTGTATCTGTACTATTAGTAGTGTTTGAAGTCTGATAGCGTATAGTTGTGGCTGTGGTTGACGACGATGACACCGACTGCTGTGTTGGATTATCACGTTGATGCACTTGCATATGATTTTGCAGTGATGACTGAGTGTGTAGTTTCTTCTTGCAAATCTTACATTCAAATGGAAAATCACCGGTGTGAGTGCGAGCATGAATTTTTAGATTATAACGTTGACCAAAACCTTTACCGCACACGTCGCATCTGTAAGTAATAAATTGAAAAAAGTCGAGTCAGTATACATATTTTTAATTAAATAAATTAAATATTTACTTATGCAATTTGACGCCTGAATGCAGTTTAGAGTGGCCTCTCAACGATGCAAGAGCACTGAACACTTTACCACATATTTCGCAGGTCAGATTGACATTTTCATTGTGTATCTTTTTATGTACTTTGAAATATTCAAAGCTCATGAATTCCTTGTGACATACTTCACATTTATACTTGTGCCGTTCCGACTGCTGACCAGTATGGACGCGCATGTGCTTAATAAAATTGGGACGGAAGCGTACTACCCGTCCGCATATTTGACATTCATATGGTTTACAACGTAGACAATGCTTTTCATAGTTTTTCAACGATTTCAAAACCATATTACAAATGGCGCATTTCATATTGTTAGCGTGCCCGGAACGATGTATATCAAATAAATCCTTGGAATCGAATTTCTCTACACAATCTATGCATTGATAAACGGCAGCTCCTGCAGCATTTCCTGACGAAATTGGCTGCGAAGACGTTGTTGCTGTGTTTACTGACGCACTTGACGTAGAGGAAGAGGTCGTTGACGACGTCACCGACGAAATATTACTGTAAGATGCTGCCGATGTAGAAGTGTTATTACTATGCAAAGCATTGAGATTAGCTAACGCAGCTGCCGACGTCGAAGCTATCGGATGAGTGTCAAGGTGTTGTCCATTCGTCATTAAGTTATTAGTACTATTGTTTGGTGGTATGTGTTGTGATATGGCAGCGCTCATCGAAGGATTTGCATTACTTTGTGCTGCTACCGCCAGTGTTGTGGCGGTGTTTGCTACAATTCTATTAAAACTTGGTGAACCATTTATGATGTTTTTGGTATTCGTGGGAGTACTTGTCACCATCATTGGCGATGCATTAGAAGTCGGAGAGGAGCTTGGTGATATGCCAGTAGCCGTTAGTTTATTTGTCTGCGAGGAAGCGGCTACCATCATAGGTGCAGTCGCGACGGTGGAGGTACCATTTGCTGCAACAGGAGTAGCTTGCAAGATAAGTTGCGTAGTTGTCCCACCAACGCCACTTCCTCCTTGTTGGACAACATTAAGCACCGCCATAGAGCCATTGCGACTTATAACAGCCGGCATACGCACCAAAGTACCCTGCATATTACCTATATTACCTATTGCATTACTTATGTAAACAGGTCGCCTTTGCAATTGAGCCAAAGCCTCAGATACGGGCACAGTTATGGAGCGCGTACTTGTTGCACCACCAGTGCTCACTATTGAGCCAGCTGGAAATACCAGTTGAGCAGTAGCTGTTTGGTTATTAATGGCCCTTCCTTTAATGTAATCCATAGCGTTGCCCTCCGCTAGCACCTCATCGACCATTTCTGAATCCTCTAACTTTATTTGAGCGCTGTGTAATTGAACGGGCTCTTCATCCGCTTCAGCTGCCTTAGCTTCTTCTTCGATATCTTGTAGATTTTCATCGTTCAGTTCGGGGTCCTCCACCTCTGCTTGATGAATTAATTGTTGCGCTGCACTTATATTCATAGCTGTCAGTTCATTCATATCTGAAGATCGTACAATAATACGACGACCATTTAGCAGATGATGATTATGATGTTGGTGTGGTTGTTGTTGTTGTTGTTGGCTTTGTGGAGAATCGATGTGTGTAAATTCAGCTTCTAGCCCGGTTTGACTTAATTCGGAAGCGCTCGTTATAGGAGTAGTTGAAGTCGGTGGGGTTTCAAGTTTTATTGCTGTCGTCGGCGACATACTGGTTGCTTGAGAATTACTATCATAATCAACACTCACCGTTTCTTTTGCTATTCGTACTTCGTTATGCTGTCGCAGATTCTGTTGCATTAACTCTTGCGTTTCATCCTCTTGCTCCATAGTAGCATCTTGCAATATAAACTCAATTTGCTGCGACAACGCACTATCGTTCAAAGCAATTAGTCCATCTAAATCTTTACCTGCCATTGTGCTAACTGGGCTATTACACAGACCAAACAGGGAGGGAAGACTGCGGGATGATAATTCACCAACTCTATCAGCTCCAACACCGTCTGTAACATTGTTAGTGTCCATGTTCATGAAGAAACTCTTAATTTCTTACACGCAGAATTTAAAATCAGTCACTTTTATATTTTTTATTTATATTTATTTTATTACTTATTATTATTACGCTTATTATTCTATGCGAATTATCACTTGAGATGTTTTTCGAAATTTTCTCCAATTTTTGGTGGTTTTCTTTTTGAATCTATTTTTATTGGTTATCCACATTTTTCAACTAATAAATTTTCACATTTCTAGAGTTTCACATCATTTCATTAACAGTTTGCAAATTTGTTCTGTTTTCATTAAATACAACTTTTCTCCTTTTACAAACTTTAAAAATGTTGCACTTTGTGTTAATTACAAAAACTGAGAGAAATTAAATAAAAATATTTATACTACGCAGATATTTTTCAATTAATGAAAAATAAAGGAAAAGAATTACACGGTTTTCATTTTAAACCCTCTTCGTTTTTTCTCGTAATTTTCTTTCGGTCGCACACTTTTTATTACATATTCATTGAATTTTCATGGAAAACGTCAATAAAGGAAAGAAATTTTCTTTGAATATGGAATTTTTTCTGTTTTCTTTTGTCTCCACGGATGTTTGTTTGTGTATGTGAATGTTCGCGCTGGCTTATAAACAACAAATTGGCATAGCACCAAAACAGGGTTGCATTACTTTTGTACTAAATGCAGAATTTTACAATTAAACAAATTTATAATAATCCAAAGAATATATGCGCATAAATGCTAAGCAATAATTTACCTTAAGCAAATTTTAATAATATGTATATCGCATTGGTATTAAAATTTTTTATAAGGTATATCCGGTAGATACTACTTTAGGTTACGATTACTTTTTTCATATTTCACCATGTCTTTGCTTTTATTTGTTTTACAGGTAATTCTGTTTTGTAGTGTTTTTGTTTGCTTTTCATATTCTTCATCTCTCTTTTCCCACGCTTTTATTTATCAGGCAACTCATATTTCTCTATTCTCTTTTCAATTGCGATTTGTGTGTGTTTTGATTTTTTTATATTGTATTATGCATATGTGTTATGATATTACCGAGTGTTGTAGCTTTTTGTGCGGTTATATTTTTTTCTTTTGTTTTGCTTGGTAGTGTTGCCGTATTCTCAATATATTTTAGATTTAATTAAAATACTCAAATAGTGCAATAGCAGAATTTTCTTCGATATGGACAAATTTACATCTAAAGTTATTCTATTTGCAATTGTGCATTTAAAAAGTTAAAAACAATAATCTTGGACGATGTATAAAGCTGTTGCGAAATATTCAGTTTAGATTGCAGTGTGTGCATCACTGTAAACAGGTTCAATTTCAATGAGTGTGAACGCCGCAAATGAAGTATGTGAAATTCAATTTATTGTTAGCGGATCGCCAAGGAGAGGGGACGGACAAAGAGGATGACGGCAGGCAAACAAATGAAGCAAAAAATGTACAATTTTTAAAGTAAAATATGAAAACGAATTAAAGCTTAAAGTAATATGGAAAACGATGCGGGGTCTCACAAATCAGTCCATTAGTATTATTTACATTTATAATTTGTTATTTGTAGAGTTATTACACTTTTCTTAACTTCAACTTCATTCTTCAACATTTATTGATTTCCTTATAAAAAGTTTTCCACTTAAGTTGAAATTTTATTTTTCATCAATTTTTCTTTTAATATTCATAATAACGGGCAACACATTACATTTTAAAACTTTCTGCATTTAATTGTTTATAGCGTGCACTTTGAAAATCATTACATACAGTTTCTTTTTTATAGAGAATATACAAAAGATAAGTTTTAATTCTTTTTCCGAAGGGATTTACTTTTGCATTACTTCTTTTTCCTCTTTTCATTTGCTTTACGATTTTTCATTTGAGAAAATAGCGTTACCAGATTCGTAAAGAAATCGTAACATTTTTACATAGGAATGAGCAAAACGAAGAGAAACGATACCCACAAATTTATAATCAGTCTATTTAATGAAAAGCAGGTGCTGTACCGCCAGGGGCGTAATCAGTCAATAAAGTTTGCTATAATTTTTTTATGATAATCTATCTGCTATTCTTTTTCTTCGATACAGGACAAATAATATGTCCATGTATGAATTGAAAACGATTGGTTTACAATTTTTTTTGTTAATTTTTAGAGATATCGTGAAATGTTCGAGCAAAAAACGTAACGTTTAGCGGGTTAATTCTTAATGAGACAAAAAATGGCAAAATTTATCTACAAAAATATATATATATATGCGGCGTTGCATTACGATTTCAAACTTCTACCATTTCCACCACTATTTTTAAAAATATCTAAAATGACAACACTTTTTCTAATTTGATTGCATTTGAATCTTCCGTTTAATATGAGATATGGTATAGCTATATGTAACTAGAAACTTGATAACATGCAATACGATCGTGTATATTAATTGTGCAATTAAACAACTGCTGACTTGGTGCCCCGCTGCGCTCAAAAACTTTATTACTATTGCGTCTTTTCGATGCTCTATGATGGTCAACTATCCTACTTCATCAAAGATTAAGATTTCTGCAATCATTGAATTCATTTCTGAAAATCTGTACATTTTCTTTTAATTTAAAATATTGGTCAATATATACATGATCACCATTCTTAATTCTTATTCTCTTTATCTTTTTTTGCCAAACAAACGCTCATAGATTTGTTGTGCAGATACATTAACAGGAAGTTTCCATCGAAGCCACATTAGCTTAACCGAGAATAAGGAAATTTTGATGTACATTTTAATTGAATTACATACGTCGTCTAAAACATCTAATGGCTGTACGTACGAATATATTAATATTGTTGTAAAGTCCGTGTTTTTTGAGAGCCCGCATATATACTACGCCTGCACTGAATATTAAGTTGTTAAGCAGACTTTGCTCGGTATCTGCGACAAGTTAATAGATCCATATTTGCCACAGATCACATTTATGTACACTCTACCAATGTTAATATAAAATACGCAACTGATAAAGGGAACAAAAAACAGTTTATATTTTCCATAAATAAATTCGAATTATTCACCAACGATTGACAATGACTAGTAATCTAATAGTAAAGTAATAAAGCGAATTTTACAAAACTAATAAGAAAAAAATAAATATATATAGACAACAAATAACACTCGGCACAAAAACAAAATGCATATCTTTACTTTTGCAATGTAAACAATATAGCACGTGCAGGGCATATGTAAACAAAAATTAGAATTTGCAACAACAAGCACACAAGGTACGAGCTTTAAAGCAATAGACACACACACTGACAGCAACTTTACAACAAAACAAAAACACGGTACTAGCTTTAGAGCAACAAACACATGAGGTATGAACTTTACAGCAATAACTGCACAGCTTTATAGCATCAGCTAAATGCGGTACTAGCTTTACAACAATAAACAAACGCGGTACTAGCTTTACAACCACATACGGTACCAGCTTTAAACGAAAAGAACACACACGATACTAACTTTACAAAAAAAAAAACATGCACGGTACTAGCTTTACAACACGCAAAAAGCTTAACAAATTTAGCATCTCTGTTGCTTAACGAAACATTAATTTCTCCAGTGAATTCCAGTGAGTTGTGTTGTATTCTCAGAGATTTCTTCAATCATTTGGCAGCATTGTGGTATTGGTGGCATTGTATTGTAAAATTTTGTTTTACTCCTGCCTAAAAAAGAGAGAAGGAAATAGAGAGAGAATCACCACTTTTTAACAATTGCTTACATGAATAAAATCTAAATATTTTGTAGATATTTGAAAGTCAACTTATTTGTCACAAAGCAAAGCAAATTTCACTCTTTTACTCTCAAAGAGTAAAAAACGGGTCTCATAAAAGCAAAGCAACGTCAATTTTACTCTCAGAATAGAATTTTATTCTCAGCCAAAGCTAAAAGAAATACTTTGCTCTGCGAGGAGATTTTTTTATTGTTTTACTTGTCACTGAAGTAGAGCTACCACTTTTACGATATAAATCCAAACATTTTCTATTTTTTTTTAGTGTGTGCGTGAATTTCAAGAAAGGTAGAGGTATTGTTGGTATTTTGCAAAATTATAAATTAAAGTTAAAATATAGTAGATAATGTGTAAAACTTAACTAATTAAAGCGTGAAAGCTCTGAATCGGTGTTGACGAAGTTTTGTTTACGCAGTATATTAACAAAAATGAAAATGATTATTCTCACAGAAAAGAAGCAAAAGAAATTTTTTGTGAAGAAATAAGTTAGTGACGGGTGCGGAAGACTAATTTCTCTCTGCAAAATTGTAAAATGTGTAACAAATAGAAAATTCAAATAATAACAAAAAAGAAACAAATAAATGAATAATAAAATATTGACTAAATTTAAGAAATGTTGTAGAAAGAAAAAATTTTTCGAAAGGGATATAAAAATAAATAAGTAAATGTAATAAGTTTGTAAAAAAAAATCAATACAAAAACAAATGCCAGCAAACATTAAAACTGGTTTTTATTATTTCTCTACCAATCGCTTATCTACCATGACGACGGTGTTGTTGATGTATCTGTGTTGTATTATTTGAGGACCGAAATAGAAGACCAGAAGAAAAATTTCGCAAATAAAAATAAATTCTAATTTGTTGTGTCAAAAAAGCAATGCAAGAAAAGGTAAACTTGTAATAAAATGAAATAAGAAACAGTCGGAAGAATACTTAAACAAATTATTATTTAATCATAAAAATATTGAATTAAGATTAGCGTGAAGTGTTGTGAAAGTTTGTTTAAGCCGACGCAATAAATAAGTAAACGCTAAATTTACAAAAAAAATCCTGCTCCAATGTAAATAGAAAATAATAATAATAATAATAGCACATAAAAAGCGTATGTGTCTTTTGCGTATTATCGAGTGTACCGAATATCCGTTTATATGCAGCCAATATATATATGTACATGCGAATATATATTTATATATATATATATATGTATATATATTTAATTTTATTTGCCAAGGTTTTTAAAATTTAAAAAAATTTTTCTCCTTTATATTTCTTCGGACCGTTCGGTTGTGTTTGTAGTTTTTCGGTGTATGTATGTTTTTGTTTATGTTTTGTTAAATTTTGGTTGCAACAACAAAAAATCGATTGTGTTGTGGGCCAAAAGAGAATCTGCAAAAGCAAAAAAAGAAAAATAGAAAATTTAAAAAAATTTATTATATCTTCGCTCTCTTGCTCTGCTCTCGCAACGGCTGATGCGTTTTGTTTATGAGTTCTCGTAAAGTAAATGCAAAGCATTCTTATTGGAATCTATTTAGTTCCGTAATATTTAGTAATTAAAATTGATCATTTGTGTTGTGTTGTGTTTATTATGTGCACGTATATAGCCATATGCGTGCATGTGTCCATTTTCGTCTATGTTTTCACCTTATAAATTTAGATAAAAAAAAAACAAAAACAAAAACAAAAACAAGAAAACAAAAACGAAATCAATGCCCCACCTTTGACTTTTCAAATGTTTCGCATTTGTGTGCATGCAGTTTATAAAGAAACCTCCTGTTGTTGTTGCTGTTTTTATTTTGTGTTAAATCTGTTTGAACTAATTGAAATTGTTATGATTTCATAGATGATATAATAAAACCTTTTTTTCCATGTCCACCATCGACCTATGGAAATGTATTCATTTTGTCAAAACGTTTGCAACACCTGAGCGAAGCCTTCTATGACCCTACAAAGTGCATATACTTTTGACCAGTACCTAAGTATGAAATCTGTCTGTCCGTCTGAGTATTGCTTGTGGTAACCAGTGTCCTGGCCGTGAACAACATACCAGAGATATTGACCTCAAGTTTTGCAAAAATATTGAAAGTTCTTGCACATATGCGGACCTTGCAAGTGGGCCAACGTACACGCGTATTCTGGAAGATATAATCTAAGAGCACCTTTATCTTCAAAAGAAGAACAATTGGCTTTTTTGCTCACTACTTGCACACTACAATAGACACAACAATCAAAACTTTAACCTAATGTTATGGTCCTACAGTGCCTTGTATTTGAAAGCTCGAAAAAATTCGTCACACTCACCGAACATTATAGAGTATCGAAACATTACATAAATATATACTTTTTTCTTCTAACATAATTTTCTTGCTTGTTTGCGTTCACGATGGATATGATCAAACATTTGCAACTGTATCTTAACCAGTCAAGCCTTGGAGGGGAGGAGCTATGATCAGCTGAAAAAATTTAAATTCCAGCAACTGAATGATTTAGAAATCTTTGAGATGAATGTCTCGCCGAGGAGTCGAAGTTCTATGTACCTTAAGTCAATCTCACCCTTTCTACCTTATTTTCTTCTGTTGGAGAGAGGCTCTTAAAAACAAAGCTATCGGAAAGATCAACACGTATGTTTTTGGTTACGGGGTCTTTCGGGAAATAAATATTTCAGACCTTAAAATTGAAATAATAATGTCTTGAAGTAGCCGGTTAAAAATCGTATGAAATGTCACTCTTGAGACGAGGTGAAAACATGTCGTCCCTTTCTTCGAAGAATTCTCTGCGGAAGACGTCTTCTATCACAAAACTCCGAGCGAATGCTCGCAGGTTCAAATTTCAAGTGCGCTAGAGTTTACTTTGGTAGTAGCTGTAGTGCGCACTCAACCGGTGAAGCTGTCACACTTACCAGTTGGGCACATTCTCTACGCTGGCCATGAGTCCTATGTCTCTCTCTTTCTTGCTTCCTTTCCGACCGTTATCGTGTTACGCGAACGGGTGTCATATCTCCTGAGTGATTGGTTAAAGAAAAAAAATTTTTTATTTTTTTTAATTTATGACAAACATGCATACAACTAAGAATGCTATAAATTAATTCCTTCATTCTGAATGGGAACAGAGGCCTTGTCACAGATAATCCCCGGCCTTTTCTTCTATTAATTTTGGTTTAATTATACCCGACGACACTTATGACACAAGGTATATTAAATTTGTGCAGGCGTGCGTAACGCAAAGAAATCGAGATGGACTCGCCTTTATAATAACGATCGATTCAGAATCCAAGCTTATCTGTCGGTCTGTCCGCCTGATGTCTGTTCATGTGTCTCTACGTTCAATCCATATGTCGCAGTTTTCGAGAAATCTTAATGAAACTTTATACACGGGCCCGTTTTGGCCCAAGGACACTCTATTGAAAATGGTTCGGATGTGCCCGCTTTTTCGATCATTTCCCATGCAATGCCTTACTTTGATGAGCCGTTAAAAGAAAAGCTTTGTAATTTTTATAGTTTCGCGACCGAAAGAGCTTCGTAATAGTATTGCGGTATTCTAAATTGGTGTGAAAACAGATCGGATCGGATGGCGCAATTTTTTGGAGCACTTGTCATAAAACCGCTCCTACGCAAGCTAAATCTTTGTATGCCAAAAAGGTGTAATTTTCAATATTTTATGATTAAATCAACGATAGGAAGTTCGGATCATATAGATCTCTTTTTTAAACCGCACCCTATATAGGGGCTCTCATGAAAGCAGGCACAAACTCTTCTATGGCGACTCTTCTCAATTTGTTCTTTGCGGTGACGAACGCAACTGGCAAATACTGAAACCTTTGAAAAGTGGGTGAAGGTTGCTAGATCTGGACCACGTGGACGTTTGAGTATCTACCAACATGAACGCTTTCATGAGAATCATGCACTTACATAAAGATAGTGTATAGCTTCCGGAGTAGCGTTAATTAAGCGAAGTTGTGGAGGGTATCTAATGGTCGGCGTGACTAGTTCTTTAATTTCATTTAAGTAATTTTTTTTACAAATTCCGCTCGAGAATTGATTGATTAAAATTTTAAACAAGTTTTCTACATGTGTTTTACTACGAATTTTGCTTAAATGTAAATACTTAAAAAACAAAAAAACAAAAAAAAAAAAAAAGACGAAAAATTGAAGAAAAGCACTAAACAATCACCGTATACAGTGTAAAATATTAAGGGTGGTTGTTGCAAATGACGAACAAAACAAGACGAATAGTGCCATCAGACTGCACTGAAAATCAAACACATGCTATATTTATTTATATATATATTTTCACATATATCGACTAAGAAAGAGTATGTGTGAGTCTGCGGACAATCTATTATGTAAACTTGCACATACAAAAAACAAAAAAAAAAAAAAAAGAATTAAAAGTTATTTGTTATTTGCTTAAGTAACGTTTGTTTTCTACTCATTTAATAATGAAAAAAAAAAAAAAAAACAAAAAAAAGTTTGCATAACTTTGTGCAAATATATGAAATCTTATCGCTAAGCTAACCAGAAGTGTATTTATCGCATTGTGTTTTTTGAAAGCGCATTGTGTTGAATTCAATGTCCGTACGTCCGCTTGAACTTGATTCGGTAACGGTATCCGAAAGTTGTGAAAGTTTGCTACATTTCGCTTTAAATTCATGCAAATCGATGGAAGCTACGAACATGAGCAGGATATGTGCGTATAAACAAGTTCTTTATACTCTACACTACTTGTTGTGACGCAAGGGTAAAGTACGTTTGTGTTGGTGCACGAAATACTGAGAATGACCTGCGATAGATGCAATAAGAATTACTTTCTGAATTAGTTTGAGATTGACTATCCGTCTATCTGTCTTGTTATTCTTCTTGTACAATCTATAGACCGCAATTTTCGAGACATTTTAATGAAATTTGACACACTGATCTGCTTTGGCCCATGGACGAACGCTGTTGGAAATGGCTCGGATCGGGTCTATTTTTCGACTACTTTTCATGTAACGCCGCCAAGAAGTCGTTTCATGAATATCTGCAGGTTGGTGTACGATATTTAAGGGTGATCCGTGGCTCGCTATGTATATATATATAAATATTTTTGGTACACAAAGATTAAAACTTGCCTATCCGTTTCGTTTGAACCGAATTTTAAAAGTTTCGCCACTAGTTTCGGTGCGCGTATGTCTAAGCCATTTAAAGTGTGAAGATCCAGTCGCTCGACGTGCAGAGCTTATGGCGCATCTTGGATAATTCTATATTGGTGAAATGTGCAGTGGGAAGTTGAATTCAATGGAATGTTGTTAGTGACTATCGTTTCAACTTGAATTAAGCGTTTAAGCGTTTGTTTTTACTCTACTCTGCAAAGACAACTAGGGTTTATGGATTCAGGTAGGGGGCAGCATTTAATTTTAGGGTTTTCTTGAGTAAGCCAGATATTAGCGGCTCCTTTGAGGAAACACAACCTCGTACGAAACGCATTTATTCATCGTAACGTTTCATGTTAAATTCGAAATCTTTTCGAAGCTTTTATATCCAATATCGAAATGTCGGGGGCGTATGCATTTTGTCAAAATGTTTGCAACGCTCAGAAGGAAAATTGTAAACACAATAACCAAAAGTTGGGCCTTTGCTCGCCTATTCTGTAAATGATTCTGCGCTGCTTGACCAAATACGCAACAAATCGATCTCGTCCGCTAAGATGGTGGGCATAGCGTATTCGGCCTCAGTTGAATATAATTTTCGATTTTCCTTTCTTAAATAACGTAAGAGTGTTCGCGAAACTCTTCTATAAATATATAAAGAAATTAATTTAAAAAAAGTTTAAATTTTTTAAAATTATTTTTATTTTTTTTTCAGAAATATTTGTTTTTTTCGACTGTAGACTATATATGGATGATTGGGTGGTTAAACACTTTTTGTTTTGCGTTTCGACGGTATGAGAAGAAATAAGTAGGGCGTAACCATTGACTGTGCAACTCATCATGAATACGATTTTTACTTATTACTATATGGAGTTTGTGTGTAAATGTAGGGACGAACTCTTAATTTCATTAGATGAAGTTTGAAATTCAGAATGATACAAAAGAAAAGAAAGTAATGAGTTCAAGTTTGCTTTTTTAGGTAACCTATAAGGGTCACACAATTGTGACTCCAAAAGGTGATAGACGGACAGACACATGTGATCAAATCGATCCCGCTGTTTACGCTGATCGCATTTCGATGGCTTTTTCTATGCCTGCAATGTAATTGAAAGATCTCACGAATCTCCTAACGTGTATACGTCAGATTTTAAGGTCAAGTTTGATCTCTCTCTCTCTCAGAAGGATTTGACGACGCTTTAGTTGCTTTTCCAGACAGGCAAACAACAAGAATAAACTGAATTCCGCTATTCAGATTAATCGAAGATATGTGCATAGTACTTGTATTACGTTATGAAGGATCGTATTGTAGGGCGGGGGCTTTGCTTCACGAGACGAGGCAATCGTTAAGTTTTCTTGCATTTATTGATCAATCTGAAATGATCGGACGTTATCGTCAAAGCATCACTTCATAATTTAGCGAACCCTCTTAAGGAAGGTGTCCGCGTCCAAGTGCATAAGAAAGAAGAAATATCGAGAGCCAGATGGAAGCTTGGAAGTATAGGATCGTCATCTGCAATAAAAATTCTGGTATTTCTTATTTGTTTCGGTAGACTACTCATGTAATCGGAATTTTAAATTCAGAGATGTGTGCTAAAATACAACAACACAATACAATACAACAACAATTTTCTTATAAATATATTAAAATGAAGCGACCATCGAAATTTAATTTTTTCAATTTTCACTTTTTTTATATGATTTTTTGAGAATTTCCAATAGAATTGTTGTTAAATATACAAAATAGAAGAATACAAAGTTGAAGAAACGGATCGCGAGATAACAAAATTAGTTTTTAATTGAAATAAAAAAAGAAAAAGAGAGAAAAAAAAAAGAATTCATTACGCGAATAAACGCATTATGTCGAGAGCTTCGTCCATAGAAACGCCAACTTCTCCGACGGGTCCATTACATTTTCAACAACCTCAGCAGCATTATCGCCAGCGTAGCGTATTACAACAACAACAACAACAACAACAACAACAGCAGCATCATCATCAACAGCAGCAGCAACTGCAACAACAACAACATACTACTACGGCTATTGTTATTAGTGCAAGCTCTTACAATAATCCTTACACGCAAACAACAACAATAACCACAAATACTACCAGCCCAAATACTGAAAATAATCGGCAAAGTAAACGTAATCATAACTCTTCCTTTTCCACTACATCCACATCGCCCATATCACCTATATTATCAAAGGCTTCCTTTAATCCATTAACCGACAATATGATATCGAATGCTAATAATCATAATTCACATCATACAACTATTACTACTTCAATTAATCAATCTAACCATCAATCTACACATTCTTTATTAACTCCTTCCTCTTCCACATCCTCATCTCCATCGGTTTCGGGTGCAGCATCCACAGCTGCAGCGGTACATCAGCCTCTTAATTCTTTTGGTAATTCATATCCAGCACACCATCAACAACACAATTCGTCTTCATCATCTTCATCATCGTCGTCATCGGCCTTGTATTCTCATCAACATCAACAACAACAGCAACAGCAACAGCAGCAGCAGCAACAACAACAACAACAAAAACAGCAGCAGCAACAACAACAACAGCAGCAGCAACAACAACAACAACAACAACAATTTACAAGGCCATCGACATCAATGTCGACTGGTTGCAATGCACCCGCTGCCGTCACCTCATCGCATTCTCAACATAGCTCCTGTACACCATGCAGCATTAAACGTCATACCGATGTATCGGTATGCCCTTCATCGTCCTCGTCTTGCTGCTCTTCGGCTAGCTCGCAATCTGTTTCGGCGTCTGTTACAGCAAATCATCATCATCACCATCACCACGGCGTTGGAGGCCAAGGCAATGCTAATGCCAATATTGTAACTCCGGCCGTGATTACACAAAAATCGCGTACCACACCCTCAGATAAGGTAAGTGCAGCAGTCTATGAGGATTAAAAACCTTTCACAAATAAATGCTTATCTTCTTTTTATCATTAAATATTCATGTGTGTAACATTACTTTAGGCGCTCGTTTGTTCTCTTTTCTGGGGCAGTTTTGTTTTTTTGTTTTTTTTTTTTTTTAATTTTCAGTTTTATATGGGTTGGCTGCTGATGACGAATAACAAACATGCGTTCGCACAAGTCCTTGCAATGATTTTTATTGATTTTTTTCTTTTTTTTTTCTTGTCTTTTCCTTGTTTTCAAAACGAAAACATGGAAACTATTGCGCTATTAACATAGTAAACTGTAAGGCATATGTTTTTGTATAGTGCAAGCGCAGTCTGTCATTGCATACATTTGGGTGAGCAAGCCGTTGTAGCTTAAGCATATCGTTGTCTGCTTTGTTGAGTGCAGTATGAAATAATGCTAAGATTGCGCTGGCTTTCATTAAAACGGAGGATGGCCTTCAAAATGACAATTTTTGGCACATGAACAACATTCCAATTTTATTGCACTCTATTATTGTTGTTATTATTATTATTATTATTATTATTATTATTATTATTATTTTTTTTTTTTGTGTGCTATACTTATGCAAATGCGTCGTAGGACATGTTACTTTTGAAAAATAAAATAAAATAAGTAATTAATGTTGTGATAGCGTAAGTAATTTGAGTTAAGTTACTTAATTAATTTATTTATTTTGTAAATTAAACTTTTCTTTTTTGTAGCATATTTTATGGCTTCATTAAAAAGTGCAAATTGACATCTACTTTTTAGGGATTTCTTATATAAGATTGCCAAGGTCTTGTGACCTTCAATTAAACATACAAATGGCCTTAAATCGAAAGAAAAACAAAAAAAAAAAAAGGCCAACGTATGTATGCACGTAGAGGTCAAGACTTTATTCGCTTTTTTTTCTTAAAAGCTAACTAACTAACTAGTTACTAAAGAAAATTTGTGCTGCTTTTTAAGCCTAGACTTGACAGAATCATTATCAACATTATAATAATAATGCCATGAAGTAGCCAATGATTGCATTTTTATTTATTTATTTGTGTTTTTTTCGAACTGTAAATGAAATTTAGAGTGAACTTCATGAACCAAAGAACAGACAAAGTGAGAACAATTACAACAACGTTATTATTATCATAAGACTCAACGTTTTGTGTAAAGAAAGGACACCAAACAAAAAGGTCAGTCAAGCAGATAAGAGATATAAAAAAGAAAAAATCAGTCAGTGATGTCTGGCGCTAAGTTGATCATTAGATGTGTCTGTAGACCGTTTGATAAGCACACAAAAGTTTTTTCCATTTCATGACCGCAATAAAAAAAAATGTCTTTTTTTAGGTAACTAAAGGTTTTTTGTAAACCCGTAAAGGACATTAGTGGTGCTGCTCTTTTCTTGTTTAATTTATTTACACATTTTTTTTTTTTTTATCTTTTAAATGATAGTCTTTTACGATTAAGAAAACATTTTTATTAGAAAATTTTGATTGTATGTCGTTGTTGGTTTTCTTTGTTTTTTTTTTTACTTTTACTTTTACTTTTATTTTTATTTATTTATTTTTTAATTAAAAGTTTATAAGTAAAAAATTTATAAAATGATAATAACTTTGAAATATAGTTAACAAGTTTACAAAAGTTTAAAAAGCGCTTAGTAATTTTCTTTTTCTTTTGTAAGCGCTTGATGGAAGTCATTAAAAAAAAAAGTATATTTCAAGTTATCAAGAAAATGCTAAAACAATTGCATACTTTTCGCCTTAATTTGCTTAGCAAGAGAGTATCGCCATTTTTTTTATTTTTTTGGTGACAAACTAAAAATTAAACCAGAGACCGTGTTAAAGTGGTGTATATGAAATGTCCTTTAGCTAAAATTTGCAGTTTCGTCTTATGTATGCACTTGTATGCAAAATCATAAAACTCTTATGAAAAAGTTTGTTTACAAATGTCTTCTGCTTTTTTTTTTTCTTTGATTGTTGTAACTTTGCTTCTTCTATAGCCTTTTCTTCTGTTCGCATTTTCCTAGTCTTTGAAACTAACTCGATACAAATGGTTGTTTGATGACAAGGCTACGCAAGCCTTCAAATTGCTTAGTTAAGCGCTATCACCTTTTTCTGGGGACTCCTTAAAGTCGTAGGCTATTTGATGCGTTCCTATCGCGGTATAAGACACATTTGCTAAAAATATACTGCACTTGTTTCCATTTAGATAGCTGGACCTCAAACTACTATACTGCTGGTCGGTAACAACAGTGACACTGTTCGAAGCTCTTCCAATGCTCTCACTATGTTGATGTTCCATTATTGCACCTTAAGGTTTCCACAAACTCTACGGCAAGTCTTCTCCTTACTTCTCCTTCACTTTCTTCACATATTAGAATCACTCACAATCGTAAACCGCTTCAGAACTGTCTTGAATTAGTTGCTCAGCAGTAGGGATTGTCATCGAGGAAGTTAAGAAAATAAAGATTTGTTTTTTGGCGTATCTGGCAGCCACACGTTACGCTTTCTATTACGGGCAATTTTCCCTAAATCATTTCTCACTATGCAGATAGTTGTGCACTTGTGGGTATGATTTTGTGCTTTGTTCGACATTTGTGCGAATGCTGTCTATTGTTTCATCATCAAATCTGGGAAAGCCAAAGTTCAAGGCAAAGGATTGTGTGACTTCTCGTAATAGCACATGCTTTCCGTAAATAGGAGTCGTTTGATCTGCTATGACCCTCAGGTCCGCAGGCCTTTGGTTTATCAATATAATTTCGTACCAGCAGGCCTTGAGAATTTTTTATGGAATGTTTGGTAGGTGTAACATGGGCGTCTTACCATTCCTCCCTGTAAATGGATTTCAAGATGTCATTTTTCTTAATAAAACGCTTGCGTTCATAACATGATAGCACAGCCGTTGAGATTGTTCCACTCTTTTGCCCCAGTTTTTACATGCGCTTCGACTTGGCGCGAAGGATGAGATTTCAAGCAAATCTCATTGAAGACTTCGAGGATATCTTGTACGCTTTTATCTTGTCAGCTTTTATTTATAATGAAATGGATTCGAGTAAGGAAAGGCAGGCGGCACTGAGTCGTATTAAAAATTCACTTTGTGCTCAGTGTCTTCATTAAATTGCAAACGAACGTCAAAATTAAGTTGATTTGCACAGCACTCTACGGTATTATATTAAATTGTTTTCACCGCTTAAAACCTTTTTTAATGTTTTTTCTCTCACGGAAAGGAAACAAAATTATTTTTCCAAAATAAAATACATTCAACAAAACATGTAAAAACGTTTTAAAACTTTGTTTATTTAAGTTTCATTTCTCTGTTAGCTTTTTTTATTTTTGTGTATTTTTTTTTTCTTGTTTTAATGGTATTCGGTAACCTCTGGCTGCTTTATATCATTTTAATCACTATCAGGCTTCATCAGCTTACTGCATGCGGTTTACTGTTGGGTATCAAGGAAGTTAGTAATTTCCTTAACTTGTTCTTTTTTTTTTTTTTCAAGTTTTTATTCTTTTTTGTCATTCTTCGGTGTTAGCTTTTTCCGTAGATTCGCTTCCAGTCTTCTGTGACAACGTCAAAAAAGAAAAGGAAAAAAAAAAACTGGCAGAGTAAAAGTTCAACTTTTTTTTAGCCTTTGCACGTAGCAGTTGCAGCAGTAGTAGTAGTAGTAGTAGTAGTAGTAATAATAGTAGCAGCAGCAACAAACATAAGCATATGAAATAACAAACAGACGTTATAAGCTGGCGATAAGCTGCTAGTGACTATACTAAGGATTATAGAGAATTTTCTAGATATTTGTTAAATGTTCGATTGTCGGAAGTCATGCCATGCCGCACACTTCTTATCTCTCTTTGCTTGCATAATGCACGCCGTCTCTGAGTTTATGTAATTATCAAGAATTAAAATGATCTCATGCGGGGCACCTTACACCACAGCATTTAAGCAACATAAGCCTGATGTGCATCGAATTATTCCTTCATATTAAGCTGTAAGCCGTAAAATCTCTTCCAACTCACAACTAACTTTCTATCAAATGATATGGAGATACCAAAAAACAGTTAGTTCTGCCATTAAAACGCATGTTTGGCAAAGCCAGTCATGGCCTGTCCGACGATCTGTTGCCTATTAGACCGAAAAAAAATCATGCTCTTTGCCCCAAGGTCAAGTTTCGCATATTTATAAACCGAATTAGAACGTTCTAGCTCAGCAAGGCCGACTATTAAACATTTACTGCACTTTTTTTTCGCTTATCAGAAGTTATTTCTTATTGCCATATAAAGGCTTATTTTTTGCGAGAACCGATATTGAGTCAATTTGCTTTTTGCCGGACATTTTATTATGCATTCGATGCATTTTTCTTGCGATATACTACAAAGTACACTTTACTGAGACTCGCTGTGGTGAAGACGCCCGAAACGTATATTTCCCAACAGTAGATTTTATATTTCCATTATAAGGCATTAGAAATTGCAGCCGATGGCTGGGTAAAGGTTTGCTTTTTTCAAGAAGAAATCCATAGCATTTTCTCAGTTCATTCCGGTTTCCAGATGCATTTTAAATGGAAAATTCTTTTTATTTTTACTAAAATCACTTTTTCAAGATAAGGTTCTACATGTGTATTGGTCGTAAGAACGGTTCGATTACATTCCTCGTCAATAGTGTTCGTCGTTGAGTCAAAACAATTTAGGGGATGAATCGTATTTCAGCAAAATAATTTGGAAATTGCGACCTTTTGGTTGACAGCGAAAGGATGGACGGGCGGACGGACAAACAAGGTTTAGATAGTAGTTCCGAATTGATTGGCATAGTAAAAGATTGATCCGCATTTCAAGCCCTTGTAAATGTTGCATACATGCGTACAGACTGACTCTACCTTACACTTACCGTAAACAATGAAGTGGGCAAGTTATGAAAATCCATCAATGTTCTATGATCTGCGAATGTTTCGATCTGATCAAGGGTATAAAAATATTTATGAAAGTTATTGGTTTTATGCTTGTATTTGTTTTTGTTGAGCGTTTTTCCGGAAACCCGATTCTCTCGTTAGAGATTTGAAAATTGAAAAGCAACATCTTGTCTTGGAACCTCTACATCTGAATGGGCGAGTAGGCAGGTCATCTCGGCTGTAACTTTAAGGCGGTAAAGTTTTCCCTAAAGTCATGAGCCTTAGACGGTAGTACGCTTACGGTTTATTTCTCTGGCCAAATTAATTACAATAACAATACCAATAACAATGGATATTAAATATCCGCTGATTGAAATTTCAGTGCGCGGGAGCATATTTAGTCGTAGCTATCGCAAGTGGTCGGTCGGTAAAGACATAACATATCCCGATGTGGGCACACATCCACTAGGCCTCTCTCTCTTTCTTTTTTTTCCTAACCGCGATCGTATTTCACTTGCAAAGAACGCCCCCTGGGTGCAATTGCTTCGAAATTTTGAAAAATCTCCTTCTTACGGTAACCCACTTTTTAGGAAAACAAAAATTTATATATATTTTTATCTTACGGTGAAGTCTCTTCTACGTATCGCACAATTTTCTCTTCCAAAAAAGTTTTAGTAAATTTTCAAAGTACGACAAGTAAGTATTTGCTGCTTCGATAAGAGCTGAGAAAAAAATTATCTTAAATCGATTTCCATGAGTTGCTTGTTTTCACAAATACTATCTGAAAGGCGTGCACGCATACGAATTATCATTACACACACGTTATGCGTTGAACATGTCATCATTTGCTTTTTGTATTCACTTAATTGAAACGCGTTTGTCGCGCATACTATTAACACTTTCACAATTGCTACTGCTTGTCAAAGATTATATTTTGAAAGTTTGGCATTATAATCATTGCCATCATCACTGGGAAGTATAATATGTTAATTTCATCTTTGCGTTTGTAACCTGCTTGTGTGAAACGAATATTAAAAAATCGTCTTTATTCCCCCCCAACCAATTCAAGACAATTCAAAGATACTGTTCGATCGCCGCTCTTGTCCCTCCCTAGAAAGCTAATCGATGCCTCGAGCTGTTAGCCCAAAAACTCCGAGCAGTTAGATCCAAAATCTCAGACGAAGTTCGTAGTAAGTAAAGAAACCTATTCTGAATATTAAAATGTTTTCGTCTGCCGTTTGTCTCGTCTCGGTCCCGCATTTACGTCTAAATTATTTGTGTGTACTTAGCGTAACCTAAATTCGCACCTAACAAGCTAAGAAGGACGGAATTAGGTGAAGCCGAATCCGTCTGGATTGCTTAAGCATGGAATTTTAAGCAGCGCTTCGAGGTTATAGCACTGCATGCTTAATAAAAAAGGACAAGTGGACGGAATAATGCAGTCTTAGTAATGTACGGAAATAACATGACTTGGCGTAAGAAGTGGACTTTGATCAGAAGCCATAGAAGAAATTGTAGAGGTGGGAAATTTAGCTTTTTCATGTTACATAATCGGGCACCGAGAAGAATGGACTGCAAGGCAAAAGAACAACCGCTATAGAGTAGCGTAGAAATGGAGCAGTTGTTATTAGGCTAATCTAGATTTGCAATAAACGAGATAAGAATTTTTTATAACGAATCGGTAGAGAAAGACACGTTGTTGTATTGATTTAATACAGTAACACCTTACGATCCCAAAGGCAAGCTTAAACCAGATTGAGAACGCCGCATAAAGACGAGAAGCTCTCTCAGCCGTTAGCTCGTCATGCGACGGAAAAATCTTATGTCTTACAATATCTTGGACGGCGTCTCTAAGGGATGTTGATTTAAAATTGCGCGCGCACACAAACATGCGCACTCGCACGCACGCGCGCGCACACAAATTTTCGATAGAGGCAGTTAAGAATAGAATGTGAGGAAAAAGGGTAGTCTATGGCCTATTGGAAGACGACACCAACAAATTAAGTGAATTTCCATGCACCTCATGTATTTATCTAAGGGGTTCCAATAGAGGACATAAGATTTTCTCGTAACATATGCAAAGCAAATATTTTAACAGAAAAGTTTGTAGAATTTGTTGCATAATATCTACGCTTGACGCTTGGATTTCAATTGTTCAGGTGTCACGCACTCGGCGTTCCTTAACCATACTGCCCGTTTGCAGTCAATCGTTTGGAACATCGTACCAGCAGTGGTTTTTCCCGCTGCACCTAGTGTCTACATTTTCAAGACAAACGTTCGCAAACGCTACTCCCTCTCTCCACTCCTCCGATCTTCTAACCCTTCCCGATCATCGCCCTGCCCACACGTATAAGGCACTTCACCTGGGTGGCTGCTTAAAAAAAAGAAAGAAAAAGCAGAGCGAGAGATATGCTTAATAAAATCGTGATATTCGATATAAATAATCGTCATATGTTTTTCCCCGATAAGGCCTGAAAGGAGGGCTCGTTTGGTTGGTCGTAGTTAGCACAACTCGGAATATGTATGCAAATGTAGGCGTTGCTTGTATATAATGATATTTCCGACACACACACACTATCACATGTGCATTGATTGGCAAACATTCCATTTACACTGAGCGCATCTGAGCGTTTTCGGCCGGACATTTACGTGATTTCCGATGAAAATCAAGGAAGAAAATCAATTAAAAAATGTTCAAACACAAACCAATAAAAGAATCGTAATTTCAGTTGGTTCAGAAACTACGTGTAAGTAAACGAGCTTGCAATGAGCGTGTGCCAAGTTATTGGTCGACTATCTGGCATTGCTGTGCCAATAGCAAACAGTGGTCAATAAAGAGATACAGAGCAAAATGATTTTATGACAGCGTGACACATAGAACGTATGTTATTTAGGTGAGCGCACAGAGGCAGACAGACAGCAAAGCATGAGTGTTGTTGCTCCTTAAATTGCAAATGATTTTTTTTTTTTTTTAATCTTTTAATTTTGCTTCCTCTTATTTTCCATTCTCCACCAACGGAGGCAATCAATAGAAACCGTAGTTTCATAAGTTGAAGCTAATCATTACATGGAATGTAATCGTCAACGATTTCAGATGAAATGATTCGATGAATTAACTCTAAAAACATTCTCAGTGTGAATACCGACTACTCAGCTGTAAGTCACGTAGAAGTTTTAAAGGCATCTAGTGTCTCTTGACATTTCTGTGCGATGTAAATATTGGATAAATGGATTACATCCTTTTTGGATGGCTGTAATAAGCAATAGGTTGATATCAAAAGGTATCACATAAGAAGATTCTCCCAAGAGACGAGTGAAACGTCCCATCGCATTTTATATGTGTGAAGGCGAGGCCAGCTGCAGAGAATGCTTGTTCCGAACCAAAGAAGCTACGGCCTAGGGGCTAGGAGCTTGGGTATGGGCAAGTACAATTGATCTTGAAGATCGCGCTACGCATTGCCCACGTAACAATAGTCTGACTCAAGCTTTCTAACGTTGAAAAGTTCAAAGTCATAGACGTAGCTGGCTCGATAAATCTCTCCTTTCAGCCCATAGTATAAATTCATAAATGTATGCAAAAGACTGAAAAGCTTGCAATAATCTGCGTTTGTATATATAATCAATATTTATGTAGGGAATGTTTCTTCATTGTTCACGATGATTCGAATCGATTCGAATTCCGTTGTTTGGTCCAATATTTTATTTTGACGCATGCTTACGTATCTATTATATGCGCATTTTACGTAAAAATGGTCCTCGTCTGGCTTAGCGATCTCCTCACTGACACGCACACAATTTATACGAATGTAGGTAACGCTTAATGAAGTTAATGCAATGCGTATTTAAGATTCACTCTTAGATGAGTATAACATTTTCACTTACTTGTTTTCCTTTTTGCTTTCTTCTTTTTGGTAATAGATTTACTACTACTACTACTACTACTACTACTACTACTACTACTACTACTACTACTACTACTTAATGTCAACACTATTCATATATATTTTCTTTTATGCGCAAAGCTTGTAATTAAATATTGTTCGGGTGTGTGCATGTGTGTGTTGTCGGTGAATGGAAGTATATTAATCTTTCTATTGCAAATTATTAAAAGCCATGATTACGCTTTATGGATTTCGTAAAAATGATTGGCAGTAAATTGCAAGTCGTCTTATCCTTGCGCCATCCTACTCCAATGGCTAACGTTGAGAGTCTTAGAAAGGTGTAAGAAATGAAAGTAAATATAAGTTGAGGTCAATTGTGCAACTATTCACTCTTGAAAATGGATATTATTTTCTCCTATAAAGCGTCATCAATAAGTAAAGTACCTAATGAGCCAGATCCACAAAAAAAAAAAAAAAATGCTCTTCTTTCAGTGTCAGATAGAACACAGAACGCAGAACGCAGAACGCAGAACACAGATAAAACTTTAGACGATCACATATCAAATTTCATGATATATTCGATAAGTTAGCATTACTCGTTAGCGTTTCACGGTTTCATTTCGGTTACCTTCTTGATGATGGGAAAAAGTGAGTATTATATCTATCTACCATTGGAATAGGGACCGATTTGTGAATTGATAGCAATGCTTCACGAATAAAAGCAAATATGGCTTATTATCATAGAAGTTAGTTTGTGGGTAAGAAGAGAAGATAACCGTACAACAGGCAAAGTCAAGCACTAATTAATATTAAAAACTAATCCTTGATGAATGTCCTTCGTGGCTTGCGCTCCGTCGAGCAGAAATTTTTTCGATGAAATTTGCTGTCGATTTTTTATCCGACATAGAAAACGGCGAAAAAATCAAAAGAATGGTTTCTATCACCAACAAATTAAATTTTAGCCCCCGTACGGCAATAGTTTGTCTCGAACACTCTACAATCTAAATGTTTATCTATCAATCACCATCATACTTAAGTTCGTCCGTCCGCTCTTTTCCAATGTCACATGTAAACTGTGGCATTAAAGTGGGAAGTATTACAGGACGTCCCCGATATAATCTTGTTAGGCTAGAGTCGACTACTCATAAATTTGTGCGCTTCATCCATAATGATTTTCTCAGGGATCAGACAGGTATCCTCTTACGATTGGAGATTATTACCTTAAATTCAGACGTCTTTCATTTATCTACCTCGTATAAAATTATTACGTTTCGAGCATCTCGCTTTCTTTATGAGCGATTTCAGCTTAGTAGATCTACCAGTACGATTAAACCAAATTGTTGCTCCACAGGGCCAATTGGCCCCATTTCAATACCAACCTGCGTGCGGAGACTTCCAATGTTTCTACCAAATTTCAAGGCAATATCTTCATTTTTGCGACCAGGAGAGTGCCAACAATAGACGCACAGACCGACAGACCTGGCTAAATGAACTCGGAATTTCACGCTCATTAGGAATATATATATTTTATAGGGTCCCCTGAAGCTCTCTCTTGGGTGTTACATACATTATGGAAAACAACAAAACGAGTATACCCCCATCTTACAGTGGTGGGTATCTGCTTTTTTGCTCATAAACAAATCTTGTAAAGTTAAAAATAATTTCAAAGAAGAAGAATTTTTTACGATTTGATCAAGAAAAAACCTCTATAAGCAGAGATGATATATTTTAAGTCCGATTGAAGTAAATTCAAATAAATATTTAATATACGCAAGTAGGGGCTGGATTTGATGGATTTTTTTATGCATTATTTTCATGTCATTTTGCAATTTTAAAGAATTCTGACAAAAGCGAATAAACACTGACAGTACAAGTTTCATGCTTGTATAGGTTATGTTATCGATTTTAGTCGTAAAACTTTGTTCGTTTACTGCTGAGCATTCAAAAATTTTAAAATGAAGATTGATGTCAGCAGCTTGGCGTATATCCGATCAGGTTGGTGAAAATGGGCGTCGGCCGTCAATAACTACGTACGTTAAAGCGGGGAAAAAGATTGAATATATGAAAACTTGCTTTTTGAAGTAAGGTGGCATAGGTACGTAACAGGTACGTAATAGGTACGTTGTTTTTGTTGTTTTTTTCGCACAAACGACGCCTGACCTCTGAGCGGTCAACTGACACGTTTTCTCTCTCTCTCTCCATCTCCCTCCCTCTCTTTTAATGTTGGTGAAAAAGCGCGGAGAGCATCTCATTACAGTTTGTTTCTCTCCAGTTTACAGGATCGAGTATAGGGCCATCAAACAAGTATTTTTTTTATAGCCCCAAAAGGAAGCTTCAGAGACTCTATAAAGGATATATATTCTTGATCAGGCTGAAATTCTGCATCGATTAGGCAACGTTTGCTCGTCTGTTTGGTGTGTGATGTGTGTTGTTGACACTCTCGGTCGCAAAAACGAAGATGTCGGCTTCAAATTTAGCTGCGAAACATTGGCAGCTTGTGTACTCAGGTTTGCATAGAAAATGAGCCAATTTGGTCAGAGCACACAGCCGCAGTAAAGCGTAAACTGAACGCAACTCCGTCTCTGTAAGCAAAAGTTCGTGGCATTTTGCTCACTGCTCACAACTTGTGAAAGATAGAAAGCTGAAGTTTTCTGCACTAACTTTACGGAAAACTCTGCTATGTATGTGCAAAAATGAAAAAAAAACCGATTAAATTTTCTTTTTTTTGCACTTTTCTAAGGTTTTATGTTTATCTATCTATCATAAGGTATGCGAGACAGAATGTTTAAGATTACTTTGCACTTTCCTTAAATGAAGATATATTATCTGGCTAAAAAGGCGTTGATTCTAAAATGAACATGGTGATGGACACCACGACGTGGTTCATTAATTTTTTCGTCGCCGTTGATATGGGTATTAGATAAGAGAGTTCGGAGAGAGTGGAAGGCGGTAAGAGTTTTAATTCTAAATTAATTATGGTGAACGTCACGATGTAGTGCATTAATTTCTTCGTCACAATACAGTTGATATGGGTACCACATAAAGGGACTTGGGGGGTAGAAGGCGCCAAGCTAAGTCTTACGATGCGGTTTTCTCAACCCGCTTTAGTGTACCAAAAGGTGGAAAATAAACGTCATTTCACGCGTTTTTTATTGGTGGTGGGTATGCGAGATTCCGCCCCAGCCGAATATAACTTTGCTATTTATTTTTCTTTTTAATTTATAACCAAAAGTAAATGGTAAAAGGTGTCAACATGAATTCTCATATATTTTAGAATTTTGGTTCATGCGATATTTAATTAAAAATGATTTCATGTAAATGCAGACCTTAGCGCTTCTCTAACAGTTTAATCCTGGAACAACAATTTTCGTCATTTTTGCACATAAATCTGCTTTTATTTCGCCAATAACGCGAGTAATCTTGGCGAATAAGGCCATCGAGAGTTCATGGTTTATTGGGGTAAGCCAATGCTCTTTCAACATAACCCCTAAGTAAAAAGTTTAAAAGAGTTATAGGGCATGATCGTTACGACAAGCTCAGGTAAGAGTTTGCGGCGAATATACGATCACAGAACTTTCCTTCCAATAAGTTGATTTTGTCACCAAATGTATAGCACGGTTGTCGATCAAGTTGAAATCATCCAATTTTTGCCACAAAAAATCAATCATCATATTTTTGCAGCTTTCTTCATTCAGGTTCAAAAATGACTTTTTCAGCCCACAAACCGCACCCACAAGTAATTTGTGTAGACAAAAAAGTCCTTTAAAAGCATTAGATTTGTTTTCTTTACTCCAAAAGGGCTAATAATCATTGTTTGCAAAGTCATTTAACTAACAATCTCTGTACGCTGCGCAACTATGCATGTATTGCATGCCACAAATACTGGCAAACAATAGGCTGAAAAATAAACATTTGATCCAAATCTCAAGTAGCAGTGCGTTTTATTTACGCTTACTTTCGGAACCACAAACTGGATGATCCTGTATATACACGATGCTAGCCAATAAGAAGTATGGATCCAGGGGGCAAAAAAAGTAGTACTTAAATTGCCTTTCGTTTCGCCATCTTTACAAATCTAGCTCCAATTTAAACATTCGGCAAGAGCCGAGGACACAAGAGTCACGGCTACGAAGTCGTAAGTTCATGCCTTCTAAATATAGTGCAGCTGGACCGTATTTGATCGTAGCTATAGTGGGTGTTTAATTGTCGAAGACACAATAAGACGATTAAACAAATACCTACCAGACTGCGCCCCTGTCTCTTCGTTTTCCCCACTTATGTCCAACTGCCATGTTACATAAACAGGGGACATCCCCAGAGTGATTGTTCATAAAAAAATGCTAGAAATTATGGACACAGGCGGTGCTGGTGGTTATCAAAAGAAGCTTTTTCGAAATGCAATCTCGTCTGCAAACATAAGCGGACGTGCGGCTTCTTTGTGCTCTTACTTTCAACGAATAAGGAGTGATGTACGGCGACGGCCTTAACGCAACGCTAGCCTGGTGTTTTGACAGCAATTTGGGACAATACTATATCTCTGACATAGGCTTTCAGTAAGATGTTGCAAAATTTTTTTTTTTTCTTCAACAAATTTCGTTGTGAAAACTGTCTCAGTATTAAATTTTTAAAAGAAAGGTACCCAAGATTCGTTTTCCTCTTCCTTTTTATAATTTAATAATTGGTTCACTCTTGTCCGCGTTATGTAGATTTTTGTGCCTTTATTTATGATAACGACGATGATGATTACTATGTATGGTTGAGTCATACATTCTGCTGCTTTTCATCACTTGTTTTTAATGACTTTTCGGTACAAGGGGCTGACTGACTGAATGACTGACTAGTTGGCTGCCCTATAATATTTCCGGTTGCACTTGTTATTGTCGTAAAGTAAAGTATAGAAAAGACCGTACGACCGAACGGCACTTGAAGCACTTAAACAGTCTGGTTGTGGTTTTTCTTTTTTTTTTGTCTTTGTGTTTTATATATTAATTTTTTTTTTTTTTTTTCATTTCATTTTTGTTATAATAAAATGTTTTTTATCATCAATTATAAAAACTGAAAAGTACAATATTTTGTTGTACTGCTGCTGATACGCATATATAATGTCTTCTTCTTTTTCATTTTTGTTTTTGTATTTGTATTTTGTATTGTATGTTTTTTCTTCTTCTTCTGCATATATATATGTATCCAATAGTGAATTTTATCAGTACATTTGTTGTTTTCGTCGTCGTCTTTCTTTAGTGTACAAAGTGCTGATAGCATTAATTATTGCGTTATGATAAGCAGCGAACACACTAATCTCCCTCGTTCTCCCTCGACATATACATGCATAAAAGTATATATTATTATTCAAAATCTTAACAAAATGATCCAAAAAAAAAAAAAAAAATGAAATCATAAAAAGCAAAATTAAGTTTAATTGAATGCCATTAAGATAAAAAGTTAGGCGAAGAGATTAAATATCTCACTTAATTTTCATTTTACTCTCTTTTCCGCTTTCTGATAGCGTTTTCTAAACTTTTTCATCATGTTTATTATTGTGTTTTTGTTTTTGCATTTCGTAAACAAAAACTCTTTACAGGAAAAAGAACAAAAAAGACTCACAACTTTTTCTATATAAAATGTGAAAGAAAACTCCTGACAAGAACTTTTTTCGATTGATTTTATCATGCGGTGTTTCAAGCGAAATGGAAAATCCAAATATATATTTGATATATTTACAACGTATATATACATAAACATCGCAGTTTATAACTGGAATACTTGTTAGCAACAAGCCCATTAAAAAAGTTATAAACAAAATAAATTGAAATTTTTAGAGCTGAATTTATTTAAAGCTTTTACTTTTATTAATATTTAAAAAGGTTACCTTATCTAACTCTCTCTCTCTCTCTCTCTCTCTCTCTCTCTCTCTCTCTTTCTCTGCGTTTGACGACAGAACTGAACTCGCCTCCTAAACTTTTATTCTCTCTCTTCAATAGCAACGTGATAGTTAGATTTCAAGTCGTCTTGGTTACAATATGTCCACTCGTCTGCTCGCCGCCCCTTTATTGTATTTGGAATTTTTAAGATTAGAATAAATAAAAGAACACAATGGTAAGACACGACCCATCAGTTAATACTCTACAGCACTTCGTTTAACACAGTTGCTCGTACAACGATTTTTCAAAATATATTTGTATGCGAAGTAGTCCGATCCGAACCATTTTCATTTGGGCTGCATCAAAATTGATCAAAATGTCTTGAAAATGAAGGGTGTGAAGTTATATTTAAATATAACTAGCAAAGGCACAAACCAAAATTTCTTTGCAGAGCTCTGTTAAGGCCTTAACAGAATTCTATAAAAGTGGCCTTTCAAAATTTGCTTATATGTTAGCCTGTATTATGTTAGGTATGGCAATTTTCAAAGTCCCATAAAAAAATTCTCCGAGCAAAATTGAATATAACCTGGACATCGTTGGAAAGGCTATTAATAGAGGATTCATGCTGTGCTAGTTTTATTTTTTCTCAGGGCATGGTTTGCCCACAGTAGCTAAGCAAACTTTCGCTTTATCAACCTCATTTATGACATAGTGTAAAAATACTGACTTTTCAAATATTATTTAATTTACATAATTACATGTTTTGTTTATTGTATTTTGTAAAAAAATTTTCCAAAAGTTTTATTTTAAGTGAATTTTGATTTAAATCCTTTCGAGACTTCGCGTTATAGAATTCTGTTAAGGGCTTAACAGAGCTCTGTAAAGAAATTTTGGTTTGTGTCTTTGCTAGTTATATTTAAGTATAACTTCACATCCTTTTGAAAATTGCAGCCTGTAGGTCGAACACACACGAAAGCAAAACGGACAGCCGGATAGATAGGCTTTGGTCAATGTAGAAAGTGATTCAGAATCGATCTGTATCTGCAATGGCGGGTCTATGCCAAGTCCTTTTGAATGTTGCATAAATCCGCACAGACTTAATATACCCTCGTCCCATGTTCTTGAAGCTTCTACATCTGTACAAAATTTTATGATGTGATGATTACATATTTAGCATATGTACAGATATATTTATATATATATGTATATACATATGTGTCTACGGTCACCTATGAAAGGTTTCGGACTTGAGCTGGAAGTATGGTAACGCAGTAACACGATCAGAGGAATATTAATTTTATTAGGATATTTTTGGTGCCAGAGCTGAAGGTAAGAACTTTTAGTAACAGGCAAGCCTGACGTTTTGACCACAAGACAGGGGACGACATTATATTGGGCATGCACTGCCGATCTAGACTTTGAGAAGATAAAAATGCCGAGCCCTAAGTAGAGACGGACAACGGATACCGCATTACATGCATTACTTCAGTGACATTCCCTCATCCTGTAGCAACTGAATGCGAAATACGTTTCAGTTTGAGAAATACAAAATTGTAATTGAAGACTCGCTAATTCAGGCCAATCCAAACATTTTTACACGATTTTTTATCAGAGTTGTATTTGTGTTTTTTTGCCGATTTACTATAATATCTGCTATATCTGCCTTTAAGTTATTGATAGCGATATTTACGAGCACTTTTACTCCCCCCAAAATATTGCAAGTACACCTAATTCTCTTTTTACACGATAGATACGTTCCCGAAAAATACACGTAAAAAAAATTCGTGTAAAAAGAGAATTAGGTGTAAACAATATTAAAAAGTTCTTGTTAGAGTTCACTTAATTTATTTCGTGCTTACACCTTTTAATTCATTAAATATTTTATAAAAAATAACTTCTACTTTGGAAAAAGGGAATTATATCTGAAATTCATAAATATAAAATCGTGTTAAAACAAAATAATTCGTGTAAAAAAAGAATTTTTTTTCTTTTGAACTCGTGTTAAATCAAATTCGTGTAAAAGAGAATTCAATCTTTTAGGTTTTGCTAATTTTGCAGTTGCAGAATTACCAACACGCGAGCCAAGTTTCAATTTCTTCTGAACAAACTATTTTCAATAGATCGGCGAAAGTAAGCACAAATATCGAAATTATGAAAATTGAAAGGATTGCTTTACTGGGCGCGGGGCTACATATAACATCAAATATCGATCGAAAAATTTTGTTGATATATATTCATTATAGACAGTCAAATTGTTATCGAACGGATTCAACTTGATTGAAACTTATTGCGGAGGGTGGGTGGGTGAGCCTTCCCTACTAAAGTGAACAAATTTCTCTTACCTTCTTCTGATTAATTGAATTTAATTGCAATTAATTAAATGTAACCGCAATCGGAGATTCTTGTTTACTGTTTGAGAGGATTAACATAACATATCCAATATCCAATGACGGTATGGGTGCAATAAAAATCGTGAAAATCGTGAAAATTGCTTTACCAAGTCACACTGTTAACTCATTCGCTTTCTATTTGATTATATGCAATTAATATCATTTCAATTGCTTCCTTTCGTTTCTTCTTCTTCTTCTTCTCTTTTGTTTTTTTTTTTGTTTTTTGGTTACCGTCATGCAATTTAATGGTAGAATAACAATTAACTCTTACAATATTTACATATTTTCAAGCGTTTCGATCAAAAGTTTTGTTGAGACCTATTAAAATTTCTTTTTCTGGTAATTTCTTGTACACATTTTGGCTTCCGGTTTATTATAATTTAAAACTAACTGAAATTAAATTGTAAAACAGGTTTTTCTTTTCCTTTCATGCTTATCCATATAATAACAATTCATGCATAACAATATAATACGTTCACCGTACGTAAACCATATGTCAGTGTAAGATATCTACTCGAACAACCACAGCGACATTTATGTGAACAAGTGAGAGAGCATAGTGAATGCGATGTAACATAACAGCACAACAGCAGCAGTATAAGCAATACGTATTAAAAAAAATGTAGAAGGAAAGCTGTTAAGTAGTAAAAACAACAACAACAACAACAACAACAACAACACCATATAACTTTATGAGAAATGAATCAAGTGCTTCATCTGCGAAGCTATTAGAATTAAATGGAAGGTAGAAAATTATTTTTATTTTTTGTCTTCAAATCATTTGTAGCCTATCTTTGCCTGGGCATACGTATGGTGTTGAAATAATACTGTCGGAAAAATAATAAGACATTAAAAGTATAATAATTCCCCTTTATATCCACCGCCGCAAGTTGAGCGTACACTCATTTCGTCATAATGTTTGCAACACCCAAAAAGAAGCTTCGGACATCCTATCAAGTATATATATTCTTGACCAGTGTGAAATTGCGAATAGATTAAGCATTGTCTGTCCGTCTGTGCGTGGTTTACACTCTCCTCTTCGCAATAATGAAGATATCGCCTTCAAAATTGGTAGAAACATTGGAAGTTTCTGCACGCAGGTTGGAATACCAACCAGCATACGCCCGCAGCAAAGCGTAAAGTGAACGCAACTCCGTTTGCTCTAAGGCAGAAATTTTCGCTTTGACTCATTATTCACATATTATGAAAGATAGAAAGCTGAAATGTCCCACATTTACTTTACGGACTACTCCAGTACCTACGTGCAGACATCCGGAAAACACGGCCGCAGCCGCAGTTGTCCCATTTTAAATAAACCTATGACTAGTTGCAGAATTGCTGATAAGTGTGCGACCTGAACATAGACATGGCAGCACTTATCCGCAAAAACTGCGGCATATATTTGTGTAAGCTCTGGTAGTTAGACTTGATGTGAATGTTTTTGCAGAACCGCATAAAATAATTGCTTATCGGAATGTCTCATTGTACATTTGGACTTTGCACCAATACTTTAGTTGAAGAGCGAAGAGTGAAGTGAAGAGTCGATGGTTAATGAACTAGTAGTGCATAAACAGACATTAGACCTTCAGCAAGTGATACAGTTTCGAAGCAAGGATTTTCTTTTCAACAGTTCTTGTTTCCTACAACCTATGTACACTATGTGTTGTTAAAGTAGTGCTTTGGAGAAATTCAAATCTTCGAGTTGATGTGAATTATGTGCCATAAATTGTCCCCAAGTACTCCTATTAACGGTATGAAATCGGAGTTCTGTCTTTACCGTCAAAGTTTGTGTGTACAGCTGCGCTATCCTTTTCATGGCTTGTCATCCATTGTCTTACTCGCATACGAAGGTGGAGTGCTTGAAGTTCTGAGAGACTTCAATTCTTTCGTAAGATATTCAATTTATGCATCATAGTGCTGGAAAAACATTCTGGAATTTATAAGCGATTTGGAATGTTTTCGTAAAGCTGTCACTCGTTCTCTTCCACATAAGAAATTTTGGATAATTTGCAAATGATATTGCGTCCTGATCAAATAGTAGTTTTAAAAAAAAAGAAAAAAAAAAAAACGAATACATGCATAATCTCAAGAGAGGCAAATCAAAACGTGGCACCTTCACAAAAAGCTCCCATATACCTTGGATTTCGCGCCAGATGTGGATTTTATGTGAGAATCTCAATTTTTGTATTAACCGAAATGCACGCACAAACGCGAATATTGGCGGTGGTATGAAAGAAAAGAAGCTCACAATACCTATGCGCAGCTTCGAACGAATTTTGAACACCTGCCAGCGCACGAATATATAAGAATTTCACAGTTCTTTGTGCTCCATTAAGGAGGACGGACGCATTAAATTTTTCAGTTTCTGAACCGCGACAATTGTTTTAATATGATTTTTAGAAACATCTTATGGAATTTTTGATGCATGCTTTTATGACGATGCGAGGATTGTGGCGGCGATTGCAAAGAATTTATTAAACGGTTTCGATTTTCAGTTTTGATACGATTTTTTTTTTTTATTTGTTTTTTTCTTCAAAACTCTCCAGTAGTACATTATGAAAATTTGTTACTGGTTAAGCTGGTTTTTGGTTTCGGTTTTTTCTTTCATTTTTTCTCTTTGTTGCTGTTGCTGTTGCTGTTTGCTGTTGTGTTTTCACGTTTTGCTTTAGTACACATTTTGAAGTTTTAGCCAAATAAAAATAGAAAACAGTTCGTATATGCAAACAACGCAATATACAAATATTTAAAGCTCAGCCTTTTCGTAACATATGTTTGTTTGTTCAGTACTTACATTAGTTGAGGTATTGTAGCAAATTCTGTTCACAATTGACTTAGTCACCTACACGTTAAAGTATATGTTTTTAGGTAAAGAGGTTTTCGCTTTTGCAGATGTAATAATCATGCCATACCATATCTAATAGTCAGGATCGTTAAAGGCCGCGTAAACCAAACAAGAAAGATAACTAACTGTTTTCGTCTCTTTGCTAATTACGATTGTATCGAAACCAATTTTGAAACCAACTTTTTAAGCGTTGGTATTACACTTGAAATCAATATTACCTACAGATAGTAGTAGTTAGCTGAATATTCTTTTGAACTCCCTTTCTCAAACCTCCATCGTTCCGGTGCAGGAGTACATTAAGTTTATGCCAATGGGTGTATGCAACACATAAAAGGTCTTAAAGTAGACCCAGTTTTTATTACACCCATCAATTCACAGTCACTTTGTTGAATCGATTTATGCTTGTCTGTCCGTCTGTCTTCTGTTTCTTTGTATACAATCTATAGTTTGAAATTCTTGAGATAGTTTCTAAATCGATCCCCAATGTCACATTAATCGGAAATGTATATATATATATAGAGATACAACAAAGTTGCTGCTGCTCGTTCACCGGTTTGGGTTTGGTTTACACTTTGTGAATTGTTCGGGGCTCTGAGAGTTGTTAAATTAGATTGGAAAACTAAGAATTCGTTGAATTTCACAGATTTAATTTGAAAATACATTGAAGCTAAGCTTCCCTCCACATATTCAATGCATAGACTTGGCTAAATATAATGTTTCAGAGAAGCAGCATACTTTGATCTATCCGTGAACTGATATTTTTTTTAATTTACAATCAGTTATATTAATGCCGATTACCGAGAGATGAGGGTCTACTATATTTGTCAGTCTGTTCTCAAAACGTGCAGAAACCAAAAATATATAACCAAATATACATATCGTCGTCATTTATAGTCTCTTGACGTCAGCATAACTGATTTTGACTGAGATTCAAAGTTTTAGATGGCAGACAATTAACGACAATAGGTATGGGAAAGAGAGAGTTATTTTTCGAAATAAATTTGGAGAAACGATAAGGTTTTTTAAGCCTTTGCACTCCTAATTTTGTTTCCTTTACCTACGATTAACTCTTTAACTAATAATTGCGAATAATATAATGTCGACATAGGAGTTCGTATAAGAAATGTAATGGCGACACGTGGTCGATATGGGAGGGCAAAGAATTAAAGTTTTCACATATTTTTATGTAGAATTTTGAGAATGAGAATTGAGGAAATTGAGTAACTTTATATACCGAACGTTCATATGTGGGAGAAGGTTCAAAAAATGTTAAACATAAATATTCGATTAAAATTTTCCGCATTTATGTTGTATGCCAATGCATAGTATCTTCTACAGATATTTGTGAAGAAATTTTTATAAGTAAAAAAACTATATTCGGTCACGACCGAATTTTTGATACCCACCACCGTTATCCTAAAATAGACTTCAAAAAGGAGAACATTGCATTTTCATACTCTAAAATGTTGGGTAGGCGTGGCTTGTCTCACTTTTTTAGAATAAATGTGGAAACTTATATTATGCATCTGTTATACTCTATGAACAATGAGCAAAAAAAAAAATGGAAAGTGAATGTCTTCTCAGTTTTTATGGCACAGATGTGTGCGCGTGGTAGATATCTTCACATTTTCACAGAGGGATCGCTTATCACGATAATTATACTACGCACGCGGGTAGACGGACAGATGGACACACGAGCACGCGGGCATGCTTAGGCACATTACGTATTTGATAGTAGCCAAGAATGTGGATGGGGATTTTTGAAGAAAATTTTGATACACTATAATATTGGGTACTACAGCATCACCCATAGAATGGTCGTTTAAATTTTCGTAGATTTATTTGCTATAGTTTATGAGTAATGAGCAGAAAACCAGTTTTTTACTCGTTTAGAAAAACAGAAATGTTCTCAATTTACGTGTTACTGTAGGCGTGTCCTTCGACCGATTTGACCCATTTTCAATAATCAACCTGCGTGCAAGAACTCGTAATGTTTCTGCCGCGGTAGCTTAATTTTTGTGGCCACGAGAATGTTTACAACAGACATTACACAAAAGCACAGACGCACAGACCGATGTGCTTAAAATCCATTCAGAATCTGAGGCCGATCGAAAATATAGATATCTTGGGAAACCTCTAAGTTTCCTTCTAAGTGTTGCAAACGTTCTGATAAAACGGATATACGGCCCGTCCTTCAGTGGTGGGTATAAATATGTGTTTGTGGAATGACTTTGAATTTCTCTTCTTCTTGATTCTAAAGTTTGAGTAACTTTTAATTTTGAGAAACAAAAATATTCCATTTTTAGAAAATTCCAGATTGATATCTGCTGCTGTATGTAGCAAGCTCTGTACAACGATGCGGTAAAGAAAGAAGAAAAGATAACGGCTTTATATTGCAGTTAACTGGAACGCAAGAAGACTCTACTAAATAAACGGTACTCATATAAGGCATAGCAGCGCCGCACTTGTGCACATAAAACAACTTTTTAGATGTAACCACAAAATATTTTTATACGCGCATATGTGTTAGCATTAAGTCAATATCTGTACATTTTGTGGCGACTTGTGCGGATACCTGTCGTTGGGTTAATACGAAAGTCAATATAAATAAAGATCCCGTTATATTATCATTCACCCTAATAATAACAATAATGCAACTCTTAGCCGTAAAAAAATGTTTACAGAAATTTTCTTATTCTAATTATTATTTAAACGATGACTTTTCCATTAATTACCGATCATAACAAAGATAAAAAGTTTACTTTACTGTAAGCAAAATTGCTTATCATATGCGTAGGGTTTTGTTGTCCTGTAGCGGAATTTCATATTTTGTTTACTGACAAAATAATTTTTATTAGATTTGCTCTTAAATTGCAAAGCCTCTGCCATCATTTTCGTGGACACTTGCTTAAGCTGTTAAATTTTATTGCTTTGATCTGTTCCGTTAACTAAACGGAATTAGCGAACTCAGATACAAATCATGCTTCCAATCCTCGAACTATGTTGTCCGAACGCACTTACTTCACTTTTCCTTTTTGTTTTTCATATGACCAACCACTCAGGAGATATCGCCGATACGTGAGAGAAAGAGTTAAGAGTAAGTGGCCGGTGAGTTGCCCTAACTAGCTGAGCACTGCTCACTACAACTACGACCAAGTATGACCTAATCGGATGAAAATTTGACCCACAGACACCGACTTATGAGTCATGATTCTTATCTACTCCGCTATGCGGCCTCCCGTTGGGATTCCAACTAGATCTGCTAAACTTCTTTTAAACAAAGTGTTCGATCTTATGGACTTTACTAATTTCGAACAAAAGACGTTCACTTAGACGTTATAGCACCTGTTGTAATCACCTCGAAGTTCTACATCTACGTATTAGAAAATTGTATTCTGTTACAGCAACTGGTGGGTTATCGTTTATTATGCGACGCTATCGCTTAATTAGACCTTTGTTTCGGCCGTTGTAGCTGGCTTTGCAGAACGGCGCAGCGTTATGGGATAGAAGTGCTTACTTAAGAGCAGGTCGGGTCGGTACTATTGGCAACTTTTTAAAAATTATATTAGAAAAATCTTCATATCAGTACTGAGTTTCATTTCGAATTTGTAATTGAAAATTTCATAAAGAATATTTAAATATTTGGATATTGAAAACCGTAGTAGTTTTGAAAAACAAAATATTTCGAAATAATTTTCGCCCATTAATTGCATCTTCGAGTGCAAATTTTTTTTAAAAAGCTTCGTTGTAGTTGCTTACCACTTGCGGCCTCTTTCTGCATCTGTATGTTACATGGCCAGTATCTAAGACGCTTTTGGCAGGCGATTATAGTGTTTCCACTACCTCTTAGTTTAAAGAAATAATGGACCTAATGAGACGTCTTGACCTTAAGTTCAAGCTAGAGTTAGTGTTTTCTATCTGTATATATATATATATAGGGACGATGTTTATAATTTATGCATTTTATCTAAATTCAATTCTATTGGGTTTTTCGGAAAGTAGATATCCCTTTTTTTTGGCAAAAGAAAAGACGATATCCTTATAGTGACGTTTCACGTCGTCATGAACGGTCGAATTCGATAAATTTAAACTCTCAGCGATGTCGAGTTGTTATTCGGGAGTTTGCATCAATGAATGACCACCAGTCGTCACCAGCTGCAACTGGCCAACATTGCAAGCCAACTTTGGCACTGGCGTTCTGCCCGCATATCTTCTTTGTCAATATAATTTTCTTCTCCTTTGAACAGTGTTTTTATAATTTTGATGGCAAGGTATAGAATGCATACCGAAAATGTTGCGCTTGACACTGCATATTTGATTGGGTACCGTACAAAACTGCAAATTGCATAGAAGGCAGTGAACAAGCTTTTCTATCACCGACTGCCAAAATATATAATGGCAATGCAGGCCAAAGATAGCTGTGAAAAATTCAAATAAATTCTCCATTAGGGTTCACCTTCCGGACAACCTAATAGCTCATCGATAACGACGCCTTTGAATTTCCTCTCGTGTTTCGTACAATATTTTGAAAAAGCATAGAGGAAGAAAGTCTTCTTTGTCATAACTTTGGTGATAGTAAGCAGCAGGATTTCATATCAATCAATAAGGTACGATTTCTGGAACCATAAATAATGCCATTGAATCGAAAGGAGCTAAAGAAAAGTCCAAAATCATTGTAAAGATCAATTTGTGTTACCTTGACAAAGTAAAACGGAGTACGTTTATGTATTTGGCTTCGAAACATGAACTTCGTTAGTTAGTCTACCAATAGAAAGAGTCCTCTTCTAAGTTGGTTGTACTATGAATGTCCGCATACATAACCTCAAAACAAATTAGGATTGGGAATGCAATAGGATCGGTTTCACACAAACTTATGACAGCATAACATACAGATACAGTATAGAGAGATAGCGAGAGAGAGAGAGAGAGAGTGAGAGGATCAATGGAACAATATTTCTTCGATTCCTATGCATAGAATTATGCGAATTCAAAAATAATACTAACGAGATGGGGCCTATTTCTGGTCCGGTAATGCCTTCTACCAAAAGCACTGGATTTAATATAACTTTCATGCTCAATTAATAAGAAAAAATAATCATGCAAGAGACAAAGGCGAGCATTGTACGAAAGAAAAACTAATTTTTATTGAACAGTAATTTTTCATGTACTTTGTCCGTGACATGCTCTGCAGCACAGACATTATCGATGAAATTTGCAATCAATTTTTCATATGACGTCGAAAACTGTGGAAAAAATCTCTTGTTGCACCTACGCAGTGTTCCTTTGCAAAATTGTTGTTTTTTTTTTTTTTTTTTTTTTTTTTTTTTTTTTTTTTTTTTTTTTTTTTTTTTTTTTTACCATCAAAGCATATACGATCCCTCGCGTGAGTGTAATAGAAGAGGTGAGTTCCGTGATGCAATTATGCATTTTATGCATTTTATGAAACGCAAAAGTTTCAAAGAAGTTTACAAGAATTTAAAGAAAAGCTTCATACCATCCCTGAGAGAAATCCGATTCAGATGAAATGGTTAAACGTAATGAGCGATGAACACGACGAGCTTAGATCACTTGATTGAGAACTACAGAGGCGTTTGTATCCACTTGAGTGTCTTACTAAAGCAAATCCGGCGATTAGTTTTCGCTTTCGAATCACCTACTTCTCCGTTTGAGCATGCAGCTCAACCATGATGCGCCTTCCTGCAATCTACTTACCATATTTTCAAACCATTTTCTACCAACGTAGAAAAGTAGAAAAGTTTTTGGTCGAGTCAATCGTAAGTTATTGATCCCTAACGGACAGTCCTCCTATTTACCATCGTACTTATTGAAAGTAGAGAAGCTCTGATCTTCATAACAGACCATTTGAAGTTCTGTACACCTCCGTTACCTCTGATGAACTTCCAACAAGGCAAGACTTACAACTCTTTCTACTTGTCCGTTCTATCTCGCCGGCGATTAAGATAAACCACATGTTAATGTACGCCGACAATGTTGTATATATATTGATATATATACAATACTTTCGTGATAGGGTCACGTAAGGAAAATTAAAAATTTAACTATCATTGAAGATTTTTTTTAAAGATCATCTAACGGCAAATTTCGATGAATTTTTTTCACGTAATCTAATAAAAAAAAGCTTTAAAACTTTTCCACATCAATATCATCAATCATAACACTTGTCCTCTTAAAATTGAAACTTTTTATTCAAACAATAAACTTTCAAGCACTTCAGCATGTAACTATCTTTTAGAAATGCGTAGGAAAAATGGCTTAGGGGTGTAGTAATAATTGCTTGAAGAGAGAAAAAGGCTTGCCTTTATATATTTCCTTTCAGGGCACAGGGCTAGGACTATAGTTTAATTCGGTCAGTTGTTGTCTAATACAAATACTTGTTATCCTCCGTATATACACACATTGGCTGGCTATCTCATAAAGTTTCTGTATATAATATATCTTCAGTCCCGGAGATGTTTTTTCATAATAAATTTATATAAACGTGTACGCCGCTTATACATTTCACTTTATCTTTGCCTTTGGCTCCCGTTTTTAAGATAACACAAACATATTTAAGCGCACACTTGGAGGCGATGAGCCCTTGTATTTCGCTTCCGAAAGCTGAAGAAATTAATAGTAGGAGAAAGCGTCACCATCTATTAAAAAGAGAACATTCCCAAGTATCATGAAATTGCCAAAATTGAGGACGAGAGCACATATGTGTTTGAAACAATATTCGAGTATTTATCAACGTTACTTAAATATATGCCACCAATTAACGAAATTAGTTGCAAGTTGTGGGGTGTTCAAAATTCGCTTCAAACCATGTATAAAGTTCTTCCTTGGTGCGGAGAGTTGGAGGTAGAAAATCTGTTTGTTTTTTTTGTCGGTTTAAAAGACTGTATATATATATATATATATATATATATATATATGTATGTATGTATGTATGTATGTATGTATGTATGTATATACCTATGTATGGATATATTTATGTATGTATTTATAACAAAGCATGTAATAGCATGCCTGCGGTCGTCTGTTGGAACTTATGAAGCATGTGAATTATATCATATGGAGGAAAAAAAGGAAAAAATAAAACATGAAACATGAAAAACACTTCACCACAATACCGAAACGTGCCGTTTGACAGCAAAAAGAAAAAGGTAAATTGTATGGGAAGAAAAAAGTGCGAAAAATTCCTAAACATTGTTATTCATTATCGCGGGCACAGTATCACCATGTTCGTGGCTGAAAAGTTTGTTTATATGCGCTTCGAATTATGAATTAATGTTAGCTTTCAACGTAAAACAAGAAAACACAAAAAAGTGTTACAAAATCACTTTTCAAAAAAAAAGTGCACATTACCTCGCAATTACTTTCTTCTTTAATGACTTCTCTTCTTAATGTATTCTTCTCTCCTCTCCACCTTTTAGTTATATAGAAATTGTTATTGTTTGACTTGGAAAGCAAACAAAAAAAATAAATAAATAAATGAAATAAAATAAAATTCCATTTGTTGAAAAAACTTAAATTTACATTTCTTCACTAACAATAAATTCTGTAAATTTTTACATAGTTATTATAAAAATATTTGAATACAATCATCAGAGTATCATAAATTAATAAAACTACATAACAACAGAGTACGGTTTACCACGAATGCACAATATTACAAACCCAAAGACGAACCAAAAAAAAAAGAAAAAACAAAACACAAAAACTTTGCATTGTTACAGCTCCGTACAAGTGTATAAAAAAAGAAATGCAGAGAACTTCAACAAACGACCCACAATAATAATTACTGACTGTTCTCTATTGCTTCTCCAAAAAAAAAAAAAGAGAAGGAAAAATGCAAAAAGGACAGGAATAAAAGCAGGAATTACGTGCAAAGTTCTAAAAGCATTACAAAGCTTATATCTTATAGTTTTATATACGAAACAGCAAAAACAATAATATCGATAATTTAATATATAGATCGCACTTCCTTAAAACTTTCTTAAAATGACTAACTATGCATGGTTTTCCATTAAGGGCACTTGCTTGAGTAGTATGCTGCGTCGCCTTTTGCATCAGCATAAGTCAGAGACATTCGCTTTGAGCGTTTCATCAACGGACAGGTGGACGGACAATCACAATCAATGGATATTATAAAATAACGAACACATTTAGTATCCACTCGCCGAATTTTTTGATGAGAAATCTTATATTTATTTATGTGAGTTAAATGCCGGATCGGTAGGTTTAATGGATTCCAAATCCAAGACAAACCATGAAATGTATCGGAAGAAATATCTGCCTTTTGAAGAAAACGAACGGATTATTACGAAGCTAAGAAATAGCATTGGGCTAAGCGCTGGCAGTCTCGATATATCTTCGCGGGAATTGAAAGTCTATGAGAAAAACTAGGTCAGCAGCAAATGCATGGTCCACATACACCAGCATGCTGCCTAAGGTAAGACTCGCCGCCTTACAAAATGATTTTAAGACACCTAAGGATTTTTTCTTTGGTTTTTCTTGGTGCCTCCGCGCTGGGCGGTCGTTATCCCAAACTAACGAGGTATGACGTATTAGTTAGGTTTCGTCTTGGCCAGAAAGAACGAAATGCTGATAGTTGATAGTCGTGATCTCGTTCTGGCAGATCAGGGATAATTGGGTCCTTTAATTACTGGAAATTAATTTATGCCTTACGGTAGCATGGTGCACGCTTCAGGCGGGCAGCCTGAGATTAACAAATAATACGTAATATAGCGTAGCGTTATGGAACTGGAAACCACTGCCATACGGAACACGGAAGCATTAGGCTTGAAATCGATTTAGAATTTTTCAAAGTCAAAAAGATTGAGATCAAAAATCTCGATTCGCCACAATTCGCGCGCCTCAAGCGTGCTTGCGCGCCTACTTTGAAACTGAAGCAACTGCTTAGAGAGCCTAAATTTTCAACACATCTTTTCATCTAGGAGTATGTGTAAATCAATTAATGGTCCTCGTCAGCGTAGGGCATGGAAAACTAAGCGATTATGTATCCGTGACTTTTCGCTAGGTATGGGTATCTCTAAAAGTTTTCAATTTTCTTCTTGTTGGCGAATTTTGGTTTTTTGTTTTGTAAAACTTGTAGTTCAATGACCAAATGACTATAAGAATCTCTTACTATTTAAGCAAACTGCTTAGTATAAACATTATAAAGCTGCGTAGGAGAAAAAGTTTTTTTTTGTTTTTTTTTTTTTTTTTTTAACATGGAAAGACAAATAAAAAAAAGAGCAAAACAAAAGTTGTATAACTTTTTATTAAGAGTTCAATTTTATGCAGACGACTATCTCTCTCGGTATATGGCAAGAGATATCAACGCATCAAGAGGATATCATCAGACACATATCATTGTTTTCGTTATAGCTCGAGGGCGAAACAACAAAACTCTTCTTATTTACGTGATGTATGCAAACAAAGTTGCTTATTGTGTTGCAATCCCTTAAGATTATTATTAAATGAAAAAATAGAATATGGCTTAAGTTACTTTAGTTGGGATTTTTTTTTGTTACGAAATTTAACTATATTTTAGAGGATGTGTTCATTCGATGCTCTGCGAACATGTAACAGGCGTTTTATCAGTGGTTGAAAAAAGCCTCTAAAACGTATCCTCTACAGATGGGGAACGTTTCTTTATCTGCTCCTGCTACAAATTGCGGCCTGTGTTGTAAAAGTCCCAAATCAAATTGTTATTAACTGTTTTTGTTTTACATGATACACGAAATGTTGTAAGCTACATAAGCGGGAAATGATGTTCTGGCAATATTTTCGCAATATATCCAAATGAATATTTCGAAGTGCTTAAGACATTGTCAGCACCAGTGTTGTTTAATGTTCGCTACTTAGGTTCATTATGTGATCGATAAGCAGAGTGATAGGTAGATGCAAAGAATTGATTTACTGAAAGCAATTTCCTATCAGTATATCTTGCAAGGTAATCGTAAAACTTGCTTATTACAGCAACTTTGACTTACACTAACTCGTGCTAAAATGTTCAGCTTCAATTATTTTGTTCATGACTAAAGTGTTTTCATCTCTTAGACCATTTTTTTTTTTACAAAAATTTCATAATCATACGTTCATCGGGCTTTTTATTAAGCGCCTTCACCACGAAACCTTGGCTTTAAATATGCCATTCTTCCAGGGAGGTGTGGCGTGTTGGATCGTCTTCTAGAAAAAGCATTTAATAAATAACCGGTCAGATAAGTGTGACAACGGACTGTTATGACTGTTATGACTTGAGTTCCTTTACCCAAAATCAAGTGAGGTAAATCAATGAAGCTTGAATTACGCATCAAGTCATCTGGACATCTAAGACTCTGTAGCTGTAGTTGCATTTCTTGTAAGCAGTCGCCTTGCTGGCATAACCGAACTTATCGCTTCTGATTATTAATGAATTTATTGAGTCAGTTGAGTGCTTTGAGTGAATCTAATACTATATATAAAGTGTGTTATAAAGTGTGCGACTTTGGGTTTTATTTTTGGACATTTAAGGCCTTATTGTGAAGTATAGTGTACACATTTACTGTTTAAAATATCGTCCGTCGCTGCGCGCTACTTTTGTCATATTTTAGAAATTTCGTAGAATTTTTTCTTTTAATATAACCACTAAAGGGAGGTCCGGTATCCCTGTAACACGATGAGTGCCTGAAAGAAGAAAGAGAAGAGAAAGAAATAAGGAGCTGATGGCGGCCGCCCAGTGGATATGTGACCATTCGATAAGTGTTACACCCTAACCACAATCGAAAATGTGGTGCTTGTGTACAGATATTTATGCTAAGCTTTAAGGTAACTGACAGCCATGTCGGAGGTCCTCATTTTACGTGAAAAATGAGAGAACATTCTTTTTTGGTTTTAGAATTTAATTTGAGGTTGCGGATAAAAGATAATTGATTACGACAAACCATATTTGTTGATAACAATTTCTCGGCTAATGTTGACATCGTCTACTTAACAGAATTAGCGGAGAAAAGCTGAAAAAATTTTGCATTTAAAAATTTCAATATAAGATAAGTTCTCTTATAGAGTAGACTTTATGGTCTATAATTTTAAACATAACATATAAAGCATAACTTTTGCCGAACATTTGTGCGTTTAAGGTCTCTTCTAAATGTTGTAGTATACCGTCTGTTGTTTTACTAATAACTAGATTTACTTTAGGTAACAAAAAGTCCGCACCCCATGTAATAAACTTTTCGAGTTTGCATACATGTATAATTTTATATATATATTATAGTTTCAGTTTTACCCTTACTTTTATATGCACTTAAATGCATGCATAGACCCGACAAACTCGTTCTACCTGTAACCAAACATAGGTAAACTTATATGAATCATTTTTATTTGTTATTTACCCTTGAGGCGTTTAAACACGCATATTTTCTTTAAATATTATACATATATAAAAATACATATATTCATACATATACATACATCTATATATATATATATATATATATATATATATATATATATATGAATTCATAATTATTATATATAATGCATCATAATCGTACACATAACCACATGCATGGATTTATCCATATATACCTATGTGCAAATGTACAGTAACCCCTTAATCATTTGTGTATACTCCTCGAGCACTGTCTCGCTGATGTTATGGCTTTAAAAGTCAGATAAGTCATGTGACCTCTTACGTATTAACTGTATATGTGTACAGGTATGTCTGTGCGCATATGTGGGGCTATTAGTGCAATCACCTAACTTTGCTTGTACCAACTCCGACCGATGACAAGAGTCGGGCCATCCTTTGTATGAATTACGTGTCTACGTACATGCCTGCGCGCATAACTTGTGAAAGTCTTTGCATACCTTTGCATGTTATAATAATAAACACTGAAAACCGAGGGACGGTAGAATTAAATGGCAAAACTCTTTTTCTTTTTTTTTTTTTATTCTTAATGTGTGCTCATACAACTGTGTTTTCTGTGTATACATATAAAAAATTTATGCGACAAATTTGTTGTGACTTGTAATATCTACATATTAATGTTGCATATAAGTTGTTATACATGAACTTTTACCACCTTTTAAGCATTCTGTTTTTCATGTTTCTCTGCTCTCTTCACTGTCCCTCTTTACTTTTAACTTTTATATATATATATATATATATATATATATATATATTTATATTTTTTTTTGGATTGAAAATGTGCGGTAATATTTCCTTCCTTTTTGTCCGCCTTATACTCTGCTTTACTCTGTGCATTCATAGGGTTTTAAAAGTTTTTATGTTATTACCTCTCTGCCGTATTATGATTCAAATGTAGCAACCAGGCATTGATTGTGCCTTTATTTTTTATCAAAGCTCCCTTTTTTTTCTTGTTAATTCATCCTCAATTTTTACGACGTCTTATATCGTTCATTTTGGGCGGAAAGGGTGGGGGCGGAGTGGAAGGGTAATTGTATTGTATGACATTTTTGCGATAATTAATTACAATTGTGTTTAGGGTGTAGTTTTTAATCAATGGATAATAAAAAGTTCTCTTTACATCTCTCCACGCACCTACACGCACACACACACACGCACACGCATATGCAACTGTTAAATGCAAAACATCAATTAAATAAATACTTACGCTTTTCATTGATCATTTTTAAGTAGTGGCTACCACGACAAAATCTTTTATTCCTTGTCCACCTGGTTTTCTAAGAAAAGTTAAGTTCTCTTTTCTTTTTAATTTCGCATCCCTACGACAAAAGATCAATTTCCATAGAAATGATTTTATGTCTTTCCAGCGCATACGTACTATATTTTTACCACAGACATAACATACGTTTACCATAATACCTTTAAAAGCTCAAAATTATGTTCAAGCAATTAAAATAATTAATTCAAATATTTAAATTTATTTATTTACAATCTCTTAATTGCTGCAATTTGTTGTTAGGATTAGTCCGGATCTCTTTCTGTTCTAATACCAGTGTAGATATATTCATTTTGTTATTCCGTTTGCAATACCGAATATTATTATTATTATTATTATTATTATTATAATTTTAGACTAAT